>CBVK0100799700.1:0-10678 GCA_900067695.1 Picea abies
GGTGAGGGATGAGCTTGGAGCTGTGGGGGAAGCCATAGTTGACAGTGATCTTGTGAGAACAGCATTGAATGGAGTTTCCAAACAATGGGCTATTTTTGTGGAGGGCATTGTTACTAGGGAGAAGCTTCCCGGTTGGGAATGTCTTTGGGATGACTTTGTTCAGGAGGAGACCCGGAGAGGTTATGTACATGGCAGTTCATCTACAGGTCATGAGGAGGAGAATGTGGCTCTTGCTACCACTAGCAAGAAGAAGTTCAAAAGGGGTCCAAAGGGAGGACAGAAGCCCAAGGGTGAAGGGAAGAAAGACATGAGCAAAGTCAAGTGCTTTGCATGCCATAAGTTTGGGCACTATGCAGGACAGTGTCCGAACAAGAAGAAGAAACAAACAGCAGCTTCAGCAGAGGTGGAAGAGTTTTCCACCAAGTTTGACAAGGAATTTTCCTTGATTGTGTGTTTATCCTCGAGGACCATTACTTCAGATACTTGGTATATTGACAGTGGTGCCTCTCGCCATATGACAGCAGCTCGTGAGCACCTGACAGATCTTACTCAGTGTGGAGATGCAGAGGTAGTGCTTGGAGATGACCGGGAGGTCAAGGTGGCTGGTTGTGGGACCGTATCATTTCGGAGGGAGTCTTTGCCTCCTATGACTTTGACAGAGGTTCTATATGTTCCGGGCTTGAAGAAGAACTTAGTGTCAGTTTCTACTATTGAGGAGAAGGGCTATGAGGTCTTGTTCCGTGATGGGTAGGTGCTTCTTTTCCCCAAAGGGTCTAGCATCACTTTGGCCAAAGTGATTGGTACTAGACATGAGAGGCTGTACAAGTTTTTGTTCCAGCCAGTGAGAGCATTTATTCATTCTACCAGCAGCAACAGTGACCTATGTGAGCTATGGCACAGGAGGATGGCACATTTGCACCATGGGGCTTTGGGAGTTCTGAGGGAGATGGTGACGGGAGTTCCAAATTTCAGTTTAGAGCACCATGAGTTGTGCAAGGGGTGTGCTTTGGGAAAGTACACCAAGACTGCTTTTCCGAGCAGTGACAGTAGAGCAGCAGGGATACTTGATCTTATACATTCAGATGTATGTGGCCCGATGTCTTCGGCATCATTGACTGGTTCCTTATACTATGTTGTATTCATTGATGACTTCTCTCGGAAGTCCTGGATTTTCTTCATGAAGACCAA
The DNA here is from genome assembly GCA_900067695.1 of Picea abies. Taxonomy (NCBI): domain Eukaryota; kingdom Viridiplantae; phylum Streptophyta; class Pinopsida; order Pinales; family Pinaceae; genus Picea; species Picea abies. The sequence continues at coordinate 1,189 of CBVK0100799700.1, forward strand.
AGGACAGGTCTTCACTCGGTTCCAAGAGTTCAAAGCTCTTGTGGAAAACCAGACAGGGAAGAAAATCAGAGTCCTGAGATCGGACAATGGGGGTGAGTATGCCTCCAAGGAGTTCATGGACTTTTGTGTAGGAGAGGGCATCAGGAGGGAGTTGACTGTTCCTTACAAACCTCAGCAGAATGGGGTTGCTGAGAGGAAGAACAGGGCCATTGTTGGGGCTGCGAGAGCCATGCTACATGATCAGGGGTTGCCACTATTTCTATGGGTTGAGGCATGCTACACTGCAGTCTATCTGCAGAACAGGAGTCCTCACAAGGTTGTGGGGAGCATGACTCCTGAGGAGGGTTTCTCTGGGAAGAAGCCTGAGGTGGGGCACTTTCGGATTTTTGGGTGCATCACTTATTCATATGTCCCTTCTCAGAAGAGGACAAAGCTAGAACCCATGGCAGAGAGAGGGATCTTTGTTGGGTACAGTGAGACTTCAAAAGCTTTCTATATTTACCTTCCTTCCTTGAGGAAGACTATCTTGAGGAGGGATGTCAGATTTGAGGAGGACAGAGCCTTTAGGAAGTCTAGAGGGACAGAGAGAGGTGAGCAGTCTTCACCACAGATTAAGGTGAGTCTGCAGCAGACTACAATGACACAAAGTTCGGGGCCACCAGCTTCGGTAATGATAGGTTCACAGGTGACAGGGCCACAGGATTCAGGTTCACAAGCTACTGGTCCACAGGTTTTAGGATCAGGTACTTCAGAGTCTACTACAGGATCATTGTCTTCAGGAGATGGGGTTGAGCAGGAAGAGTCCCCTCCATGGGACACTACCTCAGAGAGGAGGAAGCCCAAGTGGCTTCAGGACACTTTGAGGGAGGCACAGGGTTTAGTGGGGAATCCCAGACAGGCAGTGAGGGAGAGTAAACCTCCCGAGAGGTTTTGCAAGCTACATCGCGATGGTGAGCAGTATTCGTGAGTCTGAGCCTTCCACTTTTGAGGAGGCCACTAGAAGACAGGTATGGAGAGATGCCATGATGGAAGAGTAAAATTCCATCATGAAGAACGATGTCTGGGAAGTTGTTCCTAGACTTGAGGGGAAGTCAGTGGTGACTTCCAGGTGGCTCTACAAGCTAAAGCATGTTGCGGATGGTAGCATTGAGAAGTACAAAGCTCGCTTTGTGGCTCGGGGGTTTTCACAGGTTGAGGGAGTCGACTATGATGAGACCTTTGCGCCGGTTGCTAGATACACTTCGATCAGGGCAGTGATCTCCATTACAGCAGAGATGGGTTGGAAGATCCACCAGATGGATGTGAAGACCGCATTTCTGAATGGTCTTATTGAGGAAGAGGTGTATATTGAGCAACCATTAGGCTTTGAGGTGCATGGGAGAGAGTCTCATGTGTGTAGACTGAAGAAGGCATTGTATGGGCTGAAACAAGCTCCCAGAGCTTGGTATTCGAGGATAGATGCCTATTTGCAGCAGTTGTATTTTGAGAAGAGTGAGGCGGAACCCAACCTATACTTCATTGTGGTTGGAGAGGATCCTCTCATTCTTCTGCTATATGTGGATGATCTTTTCATTACAGGGGCAGAGAGACTCATCAGCAACTGCAAGGAGAGCCTTGCTTCAAAGTTCGAGATGACTGATATTGGACTGATGCATTACTTTTTGGGATTGGAGGTTTGGCAGGAGCCTGGACACATCTTCCTAGCACAGGGAAAGTATGTATGTGACATTTTGAGCAAATTTCAGATGGGAGATAGCAGGCCCATGACCACTCCCATGATTACCAACTGGAAGAAGCTTCATGCTTCTGAGTCACAGTTGATGGATTCCACTTTGTATCGTCAGTTGATCGGGTCATTGATGTATTTGGTCAATACCAGGCCAGATATTTGTTTTGTTGTCAACACTCTCAGTCAGTTCATGGTGGAGCCTAGGAGAGTGCACTGGGTGGCAGCAAAACATGTGCTCAGGTATCTTTGTGGTACGGTAGATTATGGTTTGGACTATCAGAGAGGAGATGGAGTTCATCTGGTTGGTTATACAGACTCGGATTGGGCAGGATGTGTCAGTGACAGGAAAAGCACTTCAGGTTGTTGTTTTTTATTGGGATCAGCAGTTGTGTCTTGGTTCATTCGAAAACAAAAGTCAGTGGCTTTGAGTTCTGCAGAGGCTGAGTATATGGCAACCAGTCAGGCCAGTTGTGAGGCCTTTGGCTTCGCAAGATGTTGGTGGGATTGTTTGGTGTGCAGTTGAGGCCTACTGTGATTTACTGTGATAATCAGAGTTTCATTAAACTCTCGGAGAATCCAGTTTTTCATGACTGGTCTAAGCATATCGAGATTCGTTATCACTTCATCCGTGACTATGTTCAAAGAGGAGCTGTGGAGCTACAGTACATATCTACAGAGGAGCAGGTTGCAGACATACTCACCAAGGCATTGGGCAGAGGCAAGTTTGTATTTTTCAAGGACAAGCTTGGAGTGGTGAGTAACACTTTCCTCGGTATGAGGGAGTGTTAAATTTTTAATTAAATAAAGTACCAAGGCAAGTGTTTCTCTTCCCTAGGTGCCTAAGGGGTGAGAAAGTACCTAATGTGGGCCCTAGTCATTTAATTTGTGAGATGCAAATTAAAAGATGACTTTATGACTAAAGTGAGGGTGAGTGAAGAGACATCTAATCTCAGCCACTCATCTAATCCAATCTCCACCATTGGATTAAGAAACTCCTCACCTTCCCTCATGAGGTCGATTAGGGCAAGGGGGCGCACCCATTGTTGGGTTGTTCATGCATTCTTGTTGAGAGAGCAAGAGAGAGGTCGAGCTTGAGAAGAGAGACAGCATTTGCAGAAGGAGAGCATGCATCCCAAGACAAAGAGCAGGCATGGATTTCGAGGCAGCAGACAACAAGGAAGAACAGGCCGTACAACACGGATTTGAAGAGGTCGTACAGCATTAAATGTGCACAAAAATCGAGGAGGACAACAGGAGAGTTTTCTGAGTGTATTGGCATGCATTTCAAGGCAGTTGTACAACATTAATTGGCACAGATTTCAAGGAGTGTTGGGCACATTTTTCTAAGTAAGAAAAAATCCGTACAGTCCGTACGGACCTGCACAGAAATCGAGGGCCATACGGTCATAAATTCTGGGCATGTTTTTCAAGGTATTGACACGTTTTTCAAGGCATTCGTACTATTGGGTTTTCCGTATAGTCTTGGCAAAATTTTGGGCATGAAATTTGAGGACAGTCTGTACAGCATTCATTGCTGTGACAGCCGTACAGTGTACGGATTTCTGGGACAGAAATCGAGAAGCTTTTCCGGACAGTTCTGAAGGGGTCTTTGCTGAGGAAGAAGACTGAGATAAGTTTGTGTTTAAATTTTTGAAGATGAAGATGCTGTAGAAGAAATTTCTCTTAAACTCATAAATAATAAAAAGCCCTCTCTCACTGGTTTTCCCCTTGTGGGTTTTTTTTTGGTCGATGTTAGACCGAAAATTCCTGTGTCTATAATTTTCTAAGTTTTATATGCTGCTGATATTTTATTTCTGCGTTATAAACGATGTTCAGAATCCTCATGTTTCAGTTCTGAAGTTTATTTTCTGCTAAGTTTTTTATATGCTGATATGAAACTGGGTTTGGGCATTTAACATTGGCTGAAAAATCAGCGAGAATGAAACTAGGTTGGGGTCTGAAAAATTTAACACACACTAGCTTGGGCGCATTCTTCTTGGAACCTTCTAGCAAAGCTCTAGAGGAGATTGCTAGTTGTATAGGTTCTATTGTATTGTATTCCTTGTTGTATTCCATGCTTGAGATCACACACATATATACTTTCATTCTAAACTGGTTTTCCCTAAGGGGTTTTATCCAAGGTCATGTGAACCAAAAATACTTGTGTCCATTTTTCATGTATGCTTAGTGTTTAGATCAGCGTTATGAGCTTGTTAAGATCCTATAGGAGTGTTATATGTTTTGAGGTTTGCATGTACTAACATTGGGTTACTAAAACTACTTGCAAGGGCACCTTAAAAGAGCATATATCCATCAGTTGAGGGAAGATTTCTTGGCATATTTGAGCAGACCTGTTTGCTGTCCTAAAACGCAGCAAAGGACAGATTTGATTGATGAAACTTGGAGCCCAACAAGAGGTCAAAGACAGACCTGTTGGGCAGCCCTTGGTTCCTCAAAAATCTACAACTACCCTCTCCTGCTGCAATTAATTGCCCTCTTCCTTGCTGAAATGCAATAAACTGCCCTCATTGCTTACTGGATTAAATACCCTCACTATATTCCAGGCAAATCACCTATCTAAAATTGAAATTGGCACAAGTAAATGCTGCTAGGAACCCCAAGTTTGACTGTTGTGGGGATTTGAAATGACATAACTCGTTTTGTAGGGTTTGAGTGAGTGACTGTTTATTTTCATTTTTTTGGGTTTTCTGATCATTTTCGGAAGTCTTGCAGGGAAGTTGAAACATTCCATTTCTGACAAGAAACCTTTCTGATGTCAAAATCAATTCCCTGTTGATTCGGGTCTAACAACCATTGTTAGAAATTACAAACATTTGCCATCTGATATTAATAATTAGGTTAAAGACTAATTTTTGTGGCAATTCGACCAGAAATCAGTGATTCTTCAGATTCTCCCACAGTTGGGATCCAAGATCACCTCTCTCAGGAGGTAATTATGGTTTCTTTGTCCATAAGATTTACATTGCAACATAGTAAAATTCAACATTAGTTGAACTTAGGCATTAGTGAAATTAAAAGCCATGCCCCGTGCATCTCTCTTTGCCATCCACAGATATGGCTTAGTTTAAAAATATGGTGTATTTCAGTGGGGGCTTGGTTGGTTGGTAAAGTGGGGGTATTGTTACACCCCCCAGGTACAAGTTTTCCCCTTGTGGCTTGGCAGGCCCACACAACCGGACCACTTAATGTGGTTGGGACTAGGGGCAAGTCTTGGGCAACTCTGCTGGAATAGAAACCCCCCAATCACAACTGCTTAGGCAGGGGGTGGGTGCTCTTGAAGCATATAAACTGTATGTGCTTCTTCGTGATATTCCATATTGGACAGTGTCACTTGTGTTGACTAGAAGCATTCAATAAAATACAGTATATAAATGTTTTACAATTTCCATGATATACTGTGACTAAACAGAATAACATCTAGGCATTAAAAATTACAGAGCGTAACAATGTAAAAGCTTCCACCATTGACGTCTCAATACAACTTATGATCTACAGTCAGTTGTCACATAGCCCCCAATGCCACTATGACATCAATGTTGCTCTTTTGCCTTAAAACTGCTGTGTTGACTCTATACAGTTATTTTCTGATATCTCATCACCCTTAAGGACCACAATAAGCCTGAGGCCTCAACTAGCCTGAGCAAGAAAATTCAAAGCTACATACACAAACACAACCACATCACTTTGTTCTTGCCAAATCATTAAATCAAAATATTAACTTCCTGTGCCTTGGGTATCCCCAAAATCAATATATGGGCCTGCATGTCAGCAGATCACATGTACTACTTCCAAACATCACACATATTAATACTTCATCATACATCATATATTTCACATTTTTGGGTGGTTTTTCAACATATGGTTTTTGCCGATGGTTTTCTAGTTCTGGTTAAAAAATTAGGGTTGTTGACTAATCCAAGTCATTGGGTTAGGGTTTTGGATGTCGTTGGCTCCTATATGTATATTGTATTGTAAACAATGTAACACTATGAATGAATATAGAATATGTTGGTTTTCCCGATTTGGGTTTCCAAGGGAAAAATCTATGTGTAATGTTTATATTTGTCATTGTATCTTTTACTGAAAATTTGTTTGCAGTAAATATTGTACAAGGTTAAAATCTACATAGAATAATATAACTTATGTGGTGACGAGAAGTTATGAAGGAAGAGAAGTTAAATAGATTATTATGGTTGAATAAATAATATATTAAAAAAAAAAAAATTAATGGAATTTAAGGTTTGTGACAATAAGCTTCAAGCATGTACCATAGGATTATCACCATGTAACCAAACAAGATACCAATATACCAATACAGCCAAGATGTTTCCACCAATATACCATAGTGTTTCCACCAGACATCTACAATGAATAAAATGAAAGGAAGACAACGAATTATATTTCGGATTTCCATCAAGTAATAAATGTCATATATAATATATAGAAAGGAATAAACAAAATTTGAAATTGAAGCTTACCATGCATCCTTGTGGTCCTATCTTGGACAGCCATATCATAGCCCAACATCCTGGATGCCATCCTATATATCTCATTCTCTCTAGAAATCTCTGAGCGTTCAGTTGGAGTCAGCACCATCCTCTGAACACACTGGAAGAAACCATCAATGACCTCACCATCAAAATTAAATCCACAAACATAAGCGAATGCAGGGTTGATGTTAAATTTATAGCAGCTGCGAGAGCCACTCTCCTGAAGAATGGCTAAGACCCTAGACGAGATCTAGGGCCCCCAGTGCACTCCTGGGGTACTTGGTCTGGGACCAAACAGTCAGTGCCATGACAGAAGACCCTTGCTAGGGCCCCCAGTATACGACTGGGGTTTCTTGGTCTAGGACCAAGCAGATTGAAGCCCCTAGATATGTCTAGGGCCCCTGGACTTGGTTCAGGGTACTCATGCCTGGGGCATGGGTGTCTTGGTCTAGGACCAAGAGATTGAAGCCCCTAGATATGTCTAGGGCCCCTGGACTTGGTCCAGGGTACCCATGCCTGGGTCATGGGTGTCTTGGTCTGGGACCAAGAGATTGAAGCCCCTAGATATGTCTAGGGCCCCTGGACTTGGTCCAGGGTACCCATGCCTGGGGCATGGGTATCTTGGTCTGGGACCAAGAGATTGAAGACCCTAGATATATCTAGGGCCCCTGGACTGGGTCCAGGGTACCCATGCCTGGGGCATGGGTGTCTTGGTCTGGGACCAAGAGATTAAAGACCCTAGATATATCTAGGGCCCCTGGACTGGGTCCAGGGTACCCATGCCTGGGGCATTGGGTTTCTTGGTCTGGGACCAAGATATTAAAGACCCTAGATATATCTAGGGCCCCTGGACTGGGTCCAGGGTGCCCATGCCTGGGGCATGGGTCGATCCTTGGTCTCTGACCTTGGTGTATAAGACCTCAGGAAAAGTCCTGGGGCTACTTGATTCTAAATCAAGTACCTGATGGTACATGACCTTCCCTGAAGAAGGACATAACCACAAGAGGGATAAGTCCCATATGCAGTGATGATAAAGTAATAGGTTCACCATATGATATGAAGGAATGAGTAATGCCACCTTGCAAACCCTCCCTTACCCTTGGTTGATTGGTTTGGGTTTTGTTGGTTTATTTAGGGGTAATGTTTTAAAGTTAAATAATTGTCACATGTTTAAATTTGGAATTTAAACATGTGACTTTTCTAATTAACTTAACTAGCCCTAACCCTAACCTAAGTACTATTTATTAGACCCCTCCCTCACACTCTCAAACACACATTACATTCATTCTTATTGTGCTAGCGTGGAGAGTCCCTCTAAGCTGCGGCCTCAGTTCCCTCACCCTGCTGTTGTGTTTGTTGTGTGAGGTGCGGCCTCCTTCCATTTGTTGCTGTGTTAGGGCTGCTGTTCCATCTGTTTGTTGTGTGAGGTGCGGCCTCTCCTTCTTCTGCTGCGTGGGATGTCTGTAGGCTGCGGCCTCCTCTGTTCTGCCTTGTTTATCCTGTTGCTGCCCTTTACTTTTGATGTGGCTGCCATGAGACTGCTATAAGGGTTCTACCGTGTGGTAGTGTTGTTGCCTTTACCCTGTGTGGCTGCCGTGACTGTAGTGCCGTGGGTGATCTGGTTTAAGCTTCTAGTTGCAGCCTCCTCAGTGCAGATCCGGCCTCCTCTTGTATGAGTAGCCTCAGCCCAGATCCGGCCTCCTCTTGTATTGAATAGCCTCAGCTCAGATCCGGCCCTTGACTGCAGTTTGGGTGTGGCCCATTGTGAGCCTGCTGCAGGTATCTTAGAGGCTACGGCCCTGTTATGTGCACAGGGTTTTGGTAATGAAAATTGTGAGTTTGTTGCTGGTACCCTAGAGGCTACGGCCCTGTTATGTGCACAGGGTTTTTGATAAGGTTTCTTATCTTTCATGGGGGTGCCATTTGTATAACTAACAGTCCAGTTTTGGTTCACTGCTAAAACAAGGGTTTATACACAGTCAAGCTTTCAGATCTAAGGCTCTCGAGTAAGGGTTTCACCTTGTGAGGATTTGGGTACTTGTTTACCTTTGTTGGGTTTGTGTTTTCTCCCTGTGGCACTTGTGTGTGGTGGCAAGAAAAGTTCCTTCATTCTCTGGTATAGAGATCCACTAGATCTATGGACTGAACCTTTATCTGAGCATACTCATTTGGATCTACACCTAATGTGGTTACTGTCCTATCTTCAAGGTAAGTTGGTTGTACCAGGTATGTATCTCACTTATCTCCTTCAGATCTGATTTGATTCTGCTACAGGACTGTGTAAACTAGTATGCATTGTGTAGATCTAAAAGTGAAATGATTAGACAGAATTGTTAGGTCTGAAATATGTGTTTAGTGACATAGATCTATTACTATGTTCAGATCTGCTCATTACTAACTTCAGATCTGAGTTTACCTTTATCAAAGTGTATAAGCTTTTATTGTTGTCCTTCACTGATCTACATGCTATGTGTTATAGTTGAGTTACAGATCTAGTTGTTTTTGACCTTTCAATTTTAAAGGAGATTGTTGTTCTGCAAAATTACCCTAAAACTAACAGTTGAGGTAGAGCCTTGTTGTATGAATGGGACGATGGAGAGTGTTATTCCATCGCTCATCAATCACACCCCATATCTGAGCTCTCTTGGTGAGTCCTTCCTCCTCCTTGTTCTCATAGTACCGGTAGATAGCTTCCTTGGCCCTATCCATGGCCTCATACAAGTAGCCCATTGCGGGTTTATCACCATCAACCAATTGAAGAACCTTTACCAAAGGTTCACTAATGGTACATACCTCCCCTACTCCACTCCATAATCTTTGGTCATGTCCTACAAGTTGGGCTATGGCTTGCCCATCTTGTTTGCTGCTATAGACACAAGTAGCCCACTCATTAGAAAGAAACAATCTTTGTAACTCCAACATACTATTGAGGAGCGACTGAAGAGAAATGAAGTTGGTGGCGAAACGTGTGATTGCGGGACGCACCAACTCTCTGTTCCCTGTGAATTGTCTCATGAGTGAAAGAACAAATGTGTGATTATATATATATATATATTCACACTCTAAGCAGAATCAATGATTTCCTTGATCCAAGGAAGTTTTTTCATGTCCTCTAGCATCAAATCAATGCAATGGGCAGCACAAGGACTCTAGTACAAGGATGTATACCTCTGCATAAGCATCCTCCCAGCAGCATGAGTTTCAGAGCATTTGGAGGTCTCCTTCATTACGTCGGATCTTTTTAGTTCCT
>CBVK0100799701.1:0-10678 GCA_900067695.1 Picea abies
ATATTAAAATAAGTTATAAATTTGACTCCAATTTGTCATTACCTAAATTTGGTTAAATAATCTTTATTTAAATTGCATTTTTTTTGAATGAAAATATTATTTTTAATGTATAAATGAATTAACATCTTTAAATGTCCCTACTAAAAAATATTGTGTAATATTAATATTTAATTCTAGAATTTTATAAATTTAAAGTAATTTTTATTCAACTTCAAATGAAAAATATTAAATTTTCTTCTATTATTATTATCATCATCATCATTTAATTAGATTTAGAGGATTTTTACAACTTGAGTGGGTCTAATGGTTAAGAACATGTGTTTCCTCTTAAGAGGTCACATGTTCAAATCTAGAGGAGGGTAGTGTTAGAATGTGCTCGTTTTACCATAGACAATATCACTATTGTCACCCAACCATAGGCTGAAGCCACCCTCCGAGCACCTTGACCTTGACAGATAGAAGAATCCTGGTAGCAATCCAATAGCCACGCAAGGCTAATGCACCAAGCAAGAAGTAACCAAAGTTAATCAGAGATTCCAACCCAAAAAGATAGAAGCAATAGGCTTCAGAACTAGCGGCAACACCATCTCCAGAACTTGCGCACAAGACTGCTGTAACACCCTGTTTCCCCCAGATTGTAAATATAACTGAACTGGCCAAGGACTATGGTAAAAACTCATAAGTATGAATATGTGATGTAAATGGACCTGCAGGAAGAGGTCAATGAATGTAAATAACAGTTTGAATTTATTGCAGAACTGCTGAGAGGGGATGTGCAGAAAAGAGACCACGATGGTGGTGGAGGGCACCTGGAAAAGGGGCGTTAACTTCCACCAAGAATTAAATACCGTATTTGGACTCCACTGGCCCGGAGAACCAACAGCGGCTCGCTAGCCCTGAAATTAATGCCTTGCAAGCTGGTAGGTTGATGGCTTGATGAGGGATGGGGAGGTGAACCGCTTATCCTTAGAGCCATCATGACTGACCAGCGCAAGGGTAATTGTGCCACACGCAACCTCATGAGAGGATAAGGCGTATGGCAGAAGCGATTGAAGCAGGCGGACGCGAGGGGAACTTTGGCGTTTTTTCTACGCAAAGTGAGTGATCGCAGAGAGGAGGGGATTGTAACCTTCGCTTCTGGGCACTGGCAGACAAGGAGACGTAGGTCTCAAAACATCGTGGTCTCAGCTCGGGGGTGGCTAGTGGTAAATCCATTAGGAGTCGCTACGCCTACGGTTGGGTGGAAACGAGCACCCCTCTCAGCAGTTGCTTCCATTGCTGAAGTATTTCTGATAAGTGTTTTGCTCATATTGCATTTTGAAATTTATATGCTGTCACATATGTTCATGGGCTTGTGGAATTGTAAATGTTTTCTGTGAGAGAATGTCTGTGTAGTAATTGTTAATAAGGAGTAGATATTAGCTCATAGAACCATGAAATTGTAATTGATTTCAGCATGAGAGTGTCCGCGTAGCGTTTGATACGAATAAGTTGATATATACCTATCACAGAGGAAACCATGCACGACTTACGTTGATAAATGAATCTAGTTATGCTTAGATTGAGCTAAGTTAGGCTCCCAGCCCGTCCTCGGGAAGCTATTTCCCTATCCATCTCGAGGAAAGCCCTGGAATAGATCTCTTATAGAGATTCCCCCTTGTAGAAGGGATACTTAGCCATTCTCAAGAAGGCCTTCAGGGAGGAAGAAATCGACGGTCAGGATCGTCCAGAGAAGATTGACAAAATCCCATCAGCCGTTAGATCTAGAAAAGTTGCACGGGGTTTAAGCCCAGGTGTGCATAGGAGGAGTCCTGGAAGAGTCATCGAGAAATCTGAGTCATCGGGGTTTTGTTAAGTCTGAGAATCGAGGCCTTGTGGTTCTCGAAATCCTGAGAACGTATCTTAGCCGTTGATCTCGGCAGGACACGTGTCGACGTTCTGGGAGGAATCGGGATTTCACCCATCGGAGAATTTAGGAGTGTAGAACCGTTGCAATAGGAAATCACGATCCGCGATTTCCCGATAAGGATCTGAGCCGTTCAAACTGCAGGGGCATGTGGCAGAGGATCTCAAAGAGTCGGAGATCGGGAATCGGGGTTCCCGGAGACAAGAGACTCGTGCATGTTGAAATCGCGAAACACGATTACCCAAGTGGATCTGGACCGTCTGTCAACGTGGACGCGTGGCGAGAGATCCTGGAGAGTCGAAATTCGGAATATCGGGATTTTCGGGAATATCGGGATTTTCGGAGTCGTGCAACTCGTGCACAGTGGAATCGCGATACGCGATTTTCCGATACAATCTTAACCGTCCATCTGTGGGACAGGTGGAAACCATCGAGAACCATCGGCGTTTGGTCCCATCGGAAAATCGGGAATTCCGAAGACATAGGCACGCTGGTATTGAAAACCCCGAAACAACGAAGGGTAATCAGGATCGTCCATCATTCAAGGGACGCGTGTCCGTGGATCTAGAATAGTCAGGGTTCGGCATATCGGAGTTTTCGAATACATAGAACTCTTGCCACACGGAATCGTGATCCACGATTTACCGATAAGATCGGGACCGTCAGTTCAGTGGACACGTGGTAGAGATCTACAACGTCGGAGGAAGTCCCGACCAGGAGTCAAATCCATCGGAGTTTGTGGCCCATCGGGAAATCAGGAATCCAGGGGACATGATATATAGGCACTTTGAATTCGCGATCTGCGAAACCCCGATGAGTGGGGGCCAGCTGTCGGCACAGCGGCGGAGAAGGACGAAGCTGTAAGGAGTACGCATGTCAAGCATCCGGAGAGAATCGGGAATCGGGATATTGCGGGTTCCGTGGAATTGTGTCTTGTGACATTGGAAAACCTCGTAACCCCGACGGGGATAGGGTAGTGGTCACGAAGTTGGTCATATGGTAAGTGGTCACATGGACCATTGTATAGCCAAGGGGGCTAGCCAGTGTAAAGGTGCGTCGAGAGTCCAGGGGACTTGTGCATCCTGAATTTGAGAGGCGCCAAACCTCGACAGGATTTAAGGCTGTGGTCTAGTGAAGGTGGTGGTCGTATTAACCAGGACTTAGCCTGGAGAGCCTTTATGCTAGGAGCACATCGGGGATCAGAAGATCGGGAGTTCCAGGTACATGTGCACCCCAGCACCGCAAACTTCGAAACCCCGATGAGAAGTCGTCGCTATGGTCATATAGAAACCGGTCGTGTGGACCAAAGGCTTAGTCTAGTGGGCTGAGGCAACCAAGGAGTGAATCGGAGATCAGAGATCGGTGATTGCAGATGCCAAAACATCGTGGGTGTCAAAACCCTGATAGAAGATACCCCGAATCCCGATATTGAACTAGGGATTGGCATTCCGCTAATGCAGGTTTCTGGAGATTTCTCATTTGTGGGAGACTAACCCAAAAAATTTTAAATTATGATAGTGGGTGTGTTACAACTGCCAGACTGCAGTGCACACAAGTGCCTCTCTGCAATTCTGAGAAGTGTGTACAAATGAGAACTGGTGCCCTGTATTTATATTAATCCTAGCAGACTGCCTGGGCCTACTTCTTATTCTGGGTACTAATTAATTAATATTAATTATCTCTCTTAGCCGACATCTCTTCTAGGGTTACATTCACTTCTTTTCTTTCTTCTGGAATATTCTAATCTTTTCAAAGGTCACAATGGAGGTTGATACCTCCCGAAACTACCATAATATCAACACTCTCTCCTAGCTAGGGAGGTATAACTGATATTGGTCTTGAGCACAAACAGACCATTCAACTAGTAGCATCACGAGCACTGTCATTATTATCCAACTGGACAATCTCCATGACAACTAGTACAAGTCAATTGATATAACACAACTGTGTTTATCCATAGTAGTACACAACTACTCAAATCGTGACACATTGTCACAGACAATGGAACATACCCACCACAATAGCATCTCTCTATTGTCTCCATAACAATCATTTGATATCAACCTGCATAGAAAATATTGTTATGATATAAACTGAATCATCTGGGCCATTCTTTCACTCACATCTGTGAGATCTGAAAGAGCATCTGCCCTTAGAGTAGAACATTAATGATTGGCTATCTGAACCATTCTTCTCAAGCACGGAAGAATGATTGTCCTGATTTCTGAGCCTGGACCATTCCCCACCTTGGGCCATTCTTCCAGCACTAAACAAAGTGCAACCTGGAGAGAATGAGTCTGCCCTAGGGAATGCATGTCTCTGATTGTTGAACCTAGACCATTCCCCACCCTGGGCCATTCCTCCGACACTAAACAAAGTGCAACCTGGAGAGAATGAATCTGCCCTAAGGAATGACTGTCCGAACCATTTCCTAAAAAAATGACTGTCCTGCACCAACCTCCAAAACAAACCATTCTTAGAAACTGCTCACAACTGTGAGCTTCGAAAGAATGATTTTCCGGCGAGGCAGGCCAGTCTTCTTAAGTAACCCTCAAGAAGAGAGACTGCCCTAGACCATTCCCCATGTTAACCACAATGGGAAATCATTGTCTATGGTACATCAACAATCCATCGAACCATTTTCATCACGAAAATGATTGTTCGATCTGGACCATTTTCTGAACTAGAAAAATGTTTGTTCATTAGAAATCTCAAATCACTTTCCGAACTGGAAAGGAACTGCCCAAGCTGGACCATTTTTCAAAACTTGAAAATGACTGTCCTCAATTCAATCATATGTTAATGCTCCCTCCCAATCTGGAGAGTCATTTCTTCCCTTTCAGCTAAGGGAGTTATTTCCATGATCCCCAATTTGTCTTGGAAATATGCAAACTTTATTATGGACAGAGGCTTTGTTGGGATATTTGTTGTCTGCTCATCTGTGGGGATATACTGGAGCTTTACTTCTCCTTCCTGGACTTTATCTTGAATAAAGTAGTATTTGATGTCAATATGTTTCGATCGTCCATGAAACACTGGGTGTTATGATAACCTTATACAACTTTGATTGTCATAGTGTATTATGGTTGAATCTAGAACCTGATCAAATAAATCGGAGATTAGCTTTCTCAGCCATATTGCTTCTGTACATGCCTCACATGCTGTGATATATTCTGCTTATGTTGTCTTGAGTGTGACAGACTTATGTTTCCTGTTGCCCCACAATATCATGGCGGAGCCCAAGATGAAACACATCCCTGGAGTACTCTTTCTGTCTTATGCACTTCCTGCCCAATCTGAACCTGTGAATCCATGAAGTTGTATATCACTAGATGCGGTATATCTTAAACCATAGTTTATTATCCCACGAATATATCTTAGAACATGCTTTGCAGTTATCTAATGCTCATGTCTAGGTTCCACCTGGAACTGGCTTAGTGTGTTCATGGAAAAGCAAATGTCTGGTCGAGTATTTACCAAATACATCAATGACCCAATCGATTGCCGATATAGTGATGGATCTACTAGATCAGAATCAGAATCTCTTACTTTTCTTATATCTGTAGCCATAGGAGTGTCCATGGATTTGAAATCCATCATTCCAAACTTCTGAAGAATCTTTATTGCATAATTTCCTTGTCCAAGGAATACTTCACCATGCTTCTGCCATACTTCTAGTCCCAAGTAATAATGCATGACACCAAGATCTTTCATATCAAACTCATAAGCAAGTTCCTTTTTGCACTGGATGATGAGAGACTCTTCACCTGCTAGGAATAGATCGTCAACATATAGTAGTAGAATCACAAGTGCATTGTTCACAACTTTATAGTAAAGGTTTGGATCTACATGACTTTTGGAGAAACCAAGTCTCATTAGGTAGTTGTCTATTCTAGCATACCAAGCTCTTGGAGCTTGCTTGAGTCCATATAAGGCTTTCTTTAGTCTGCAAACATGAGTGTCTCTAGAATGTACTTCAAACCCTTGAGGTTGTTCAATATATATTTCTTCTTCGACTGCTCCGTTGAGGAAAGTTGGTTTTACATCTATCTGATGTAAACTCCATCCCATTGAAGCGACAAGAGATATGATAGCTCTAATGGAAGTATATCTAGCAACCGGAGCAAATGTTTCGTCGTAGTCTTCGCCTTCCTTCTGGGAGAACCCTCTAGCTATGAACCTTGCTTTATATTTATCCACGCTTCCATCTACTGCATGTTTGATCTTATATACCCATTTTGAAGTTACTACTGGTTTTTATTTAGGTCTAGGCATAATTTCCCATACATCATTTTTCATGATGGATTGGTGTTCTTCCTTCATAGCTTCTTTCCATTGTTTCTTATGAACTGCCTCTTCAAACGTGGTAGGTTCTTCATCTAGAAGCTTTGTCATATATGTTGCATAGCTTGAGAATCTTTTGGGCTTCTTACTTTTTTCTGAAGGTCCCATCTGGGGCCTTGAGTCTTTCTGCTTCTTGTAAGGTGGCTTCAAGCCAAGCTGGTCATTTCTTGGTCTTAGGTACGGTGTCTGCATCAATGGTATCACATGGTTGCATCGAATGATCAAGTTGTTCCTTTTCGTCATTCTGGTTTTCTATGCTTTCTTCAATATGATCTTCATACTCTTCTTCTTCTATAGTTTCTTCTATGGATTTCTTGAAAGCCATCTTTTCATTGAAGGTCACATCTCTGCTGACTTCAATCTTATGTTGTTCTAGGATATAGATTCTATAAGCCTTGGATGATTCGCTATATCCCACGAATATGCCCTTCTTTCCTGAGGGTCCTAATTTATTCCTTTTGTCCTTGGGAATGTGAGAGTAAATAGGGCATCCAAAGATTCTTATGTATTCCACATTAGGTTTCTTACCTGAGAAGGCTTCTTCTGGAGTCATGTCCTTCAATATGCGGTGAAGACTTCTATTCTGAACATATATTGTTGTCATGGATGCTTCTCCCCATGAGAACATAGATAAACCTTGATCGTTTAGTAGTGCCTTCACAGTTTCTTCAATAGATCTGTTCTTCCTTTCTGCTACACCATTTTTTTTAGGATTATGAGGAACAGTCAGCTACTTCCTAATCCTTGTTGATTTATAGAATGCAACGAATTCCTTTGATGTGTATTCTCCTCCATTATCTATTCTTAAGGTCTTGATTTTCTTGTTCGTGAGGTTCTCTATCTCTGCTTTGAATTCTTGAAACTTGTTGAATACTTCGTCCATTGTCTTCAGAAGATATAACCAAGTCTTTCTTGAATAATCATCTATGACGATTACGTAGTAAAGAGAACCTCCTAGAGATTTGACTGGCATCGAACCACAAACATCTGAGTGTATTAGATCTAGAATCTCCTTAGATCTATTGTTGCTGCTTGGGAATGGTTTCTTGATATTCTTTCCAAGAGCACATCCTTTGCAAATTCCTTCACGTGTAGACTGTAATTCTGGTATTCCTTCAACCATCTTTTTGAGAAAAGGTAATGCTTGATAGTTAATATGAGCATACCTTTTGTGCCAAAGTTCATTGGGATTGACTTCATCATGTACAAGAGATTCTTCATTTCATTATAGTAGTCTATATAGATTTCCTTTACGGGTTCCAATAACCCTAGCATTCTCTATGCTGGAATCTTTATGCCAAGATAATACTTTTCCATCTACGAAAGCTATTATGTTTCCTTTGTCTTCTAGACAAGATATGGATACAAGATTCTTTTCTAAACCAGGTATATATAAGACATTGCTCAAATAAACATTGTTACATGTTTTCAACTTGACGGAGGCTTGTCCAAATCCTTTGACTGGGTAATGCTTTTGTCTCCAAGCTCTACCTTGTACGATGTCTTCTTCTCATTTAGATTTGAGAGTCTGGCTTGATCTCCCGTCATATGCCTAGAAGCTCCACTATCAATTATCCACATGTCATCTTCAATCGTTCCTGTGAGTGCTGAGTAGTGTAGATGACTAGTCTTTTCACTCATAACTTCGGTTGACTGGTGACTGGTCATGCCTTGATCCAAAACTTCAACTTTGATGTTTCTGCCTTTTGAGAGTGCCAAGAGATGCGTTGGACTAAGGCAAAATTGAATACCTTCTTCTTGAACGAGATGTTCCATCACAAGGTGTTGGATCGAGGTTTTAGGGTTGCTGCAACTGCTCCTGCTAGTAACCCTAGTGACAGTGTCTTGGAAGCTGCTCTTGCTAGTAACCCTAGCGGTAGTTCTTCAACGAGCTTAGTATCCTAATGGCTATGCTTCCTTCCAGCGGTTAGACTGAATGAAGGAGGTGTGGGCCCATAACCTGTTAGAATGTGCTTGTTTTACCATAGACAATATCACTATTGTCACCCAACCATAAGTCGAAGCCACCCTCCGAGCACCTTGACCTTGACAGAGAGAAGAATCCTAGTAGCAATCCAATAGCCAAGCAAGGCTAATGCACCAAGAAAGAGGTAACCAAAGCTGATCAGAGAGTCCAACCCAAAAAGATAGAAGCAATAGGTTTCAGAACTAGCGGAAACACCTTCTCTAGAACTTGCGCACAAGACTGCCAGATTGTAGTGCGCACAAGTGCCTCTCTGCAATTTTGAGAAGTGTGTACAAATGAGAACTGGCGCCCTATATTTATATTAATCCTGGCAGACTGCCTGGGCCGACTTCTCATTCTGGGTACTAATTAATTCATATTAATTATCTCTCTCAACCGATATCTCTTCTAGGGTTACGTTCACTTCTTTTCTTTCTTCTGGAATATTTTAGTCTTGTCAAAGGTCACAATGGAGGTTGATACCTCCCGAAGCTACCATAATATTAAAATAAGTTATAAATTTGACTCCAATTTGTCATTACCTAAATTTGGTTAGATAATCTTTATTTAAATTGCACTTTTTGTTGAATGCAAATATTATTTTTAATGTATAAATGAATTAACACCTTTAAATGTCCCTACTAAAAATATATTGTGTAATATTAACATTTAATTCTAGAATTCTATAAATTCAAAGTAATTCTTATTGAACTTCAAATGAAAAATATTAAATTATGTTCCATCATCATCATCATCATCATCATTTAATTGGATCTAGAGGAATTTTACAACTTGAGTGGGCCTAATGGTTAAGAACACATGTTTCCTCTTAAGAGGCCACATGTTCAAATCTAGAGGAGGGTAGGGTATGTACACCTCCGTAGACTTTAGCAGCCAAATCCTTGCATAGAGGGGGTCCCTTGTCCAACAAACAAGGGGGTCTCATACACCAATTTTGTGTCTGGCTTGGAAGTGGCCTTAAAATTACAAAAAAATTGCAGTAGAAAATACATGGAGAAAAGTTTTGAGAAGGGGAGTACATAGCAAAATAGTAGGGTTGTCCAGTATGGCTTCTAAAGCCTAAAAGCTATTATAATAAGGTATGTTCAATTCAAAATGGTTTGTAAAATGTCGATAGAAAGTGTCTAAAATCTTTACAACCATGTAATGCATATATCAAAATTGACACAAAGAGAAGGAAGAACATCATCATGAAGTAACGAGGAATGACGTTGTCTAACTATTCTACTTTTTGGCCTTTTTCGCCGGAATACGATGACAAATATGCACAAAATCACAAATTTCTATTGTTTAAATTGCATTTTTGAATCCAGAATTGGATTCAACGTGATAAAAAACACTTGTGGCACTCTGAATATATAGAATTAACTACTGCAATATGCAGATCCAACAATTTCTTGTTGGATTTTGGGCAAAATTAAATAGAAAATATCGCCATAAAAGGGCGAAAACATAGAACAGTTAGACTACAACATGAGGAAATAGGGGATTCATTTTAAAGTGACCTCATTGTTGATGAATATAGTCCCAATTTTTTGGGTGATTGCTTGGGATGCTAACCGATATGTATTGTTACTTCTCAAAATGTGATAAAAACTAAGCTGGGAAAAGAAGGTAAGATGTCTAATTCGGCTGAGAGTAGAGGCAAGTTTGGCATCCGAAGAATTGTTTCCCTTGACCAGATGTTTGATGATTATCAAAGAATCTCTGATCACTATTAAATTTTGAATGTTGTGCAATATGACGATTTTCAATCCCTAAATTATTAGAGATGATACCTAGATTCCATGAGTAAGCCCCTTAAGAATTTCCTACAGAACTATAAATAACCCCTATTCTCTCCCCATTATTCTAAGTTAATGAAAAATGATCAATTTATAACACATTTAAAATAATAAAATATCTTTATAATAATAATAATAATCTATTTTTAAGGTCATGACCAATGGAGACACCAAATTTTTAAGGGATTTGACCCGACCAGATTTGAAATTGCCACCTCCAAAGAGAAAACACATGTTCTTAACCATTACACCCACTAAGATTGTAAACAAGATTTCAACTTTTTTTTTTAATTAATATTAAGCTAATTAAAAATAACAATCAATATTAAATTTCTAATATAAGAAAAAAAAACCACCATTTATTCCTTATCATTATAAAAAATAAAGATAAAAATAAAAAATTGAACACCATTTATTACTTATCATTATTAAAAAACAAATAAAAAATTAAAAAATTGAGCACCGTTTATTTTTTTTGTTTGTTAGTTTGTTCGTGACATGTGGGAATAACCTGTGGCCTAAGCCACATCAACCCTTAACATGGCTAAATTTTTTGTCCCCGCAAGTTTTGAACCGATGACTTTAACATTGTTATCCCCGATATCTCGGGATAACTAGGACATCATGTCTCGAGGCCCACATGGTCCTAGACATGGA
>CBVK0100799702.1:0-10678 GCA_900067695.1 Picea abies
TGAACCGCTCTTCCGATCTCACAAGGAGAATTTCCCCTTGTACAGGGATGCATTCTTCTTAATTGGGTTGGTCATATACATGTTCTTCTTCTCTAATAACCACTGTAGAATTTGGTTTATTCAAGACTTTCCTAGATCTCAATTGAATTTCATTTAGTGAAGTAGGAGTTATTACATAAGTTGGGAAAGTACGCGCTTCAAGGTTCTGTACAGGTTGAGTAGGTCTATTGTTTGGATTAGAGATGAGTTGTGCAGGAATAGGGGTAGGCCAAGGGGGATTTGGATTAGGTGCAACTTGGATTTGTTGCTACTGATTTGGGTTCAAAGGCAAGGTGAGTTTTGGTTATAGCTGGGAAGGTGGAAGTAAAGCAGGTGGATTAAATCCTGGTAACAACTGAGAGATATTTGAAGGATATTGTTGGTAAGTAGGAAGAATTCGTGTTTGAAAAGGAACATTCCCATATGCAGGGATTATCCATTCTTGTTTCCAAGGATGGACTTGTGGTTGCTGATGTGTCCATTGAGGATAAGGAATTGGAGGAATCCAATGTTGTTGTGGGTATTGCGTGGTAGGGTCGTAGAACATGTTAGGATTTTGTTGTCTCCATGCTCTCTTGGGGGGATATGATGTTTCCTGAGGTTCTCCCCCTCCCTTGAAAATGGATTTTAGTCCAGGTAAAGAAGGGCACTCATTGGTAGGGTGATATTCTATAAAAAGGCCACATATTTCGATAACATTAATAGGACATTCTTTTTCAGGGTGCTTCTTCCTGCACCGAGGATAGAAAATTGCTAAAGTAGCATTTTCTTCTTCTTGTTTATTTTTTATTTTCATGGTGTCTAAATGGATATCGATTGTATTTAGGATTTCTGTTTTGAATTTTTCAAGTAGATTCCATAATTCTATCCTTGTAACACCTCCTGGAGTAGGTTTGTTAGGTCTGCCTATAGGATCCCTTACACTTTTTCCTGTTTTGGCTTGGCTGCGAGAGTACCTTTTACAATACTCTACAATGTTTGCAAATGCCTTCTGATACACATCTCCATAACTCATGAGGTTTAGTACCTCGATACAATCATCCCTTATACCCTTTAGGAAGATGGTCCTAAGTATGGTTATGTCTAAGGAAAATTGTTTTGTCTTTTGATAGTTATATAGGAACCTTTCTAGGTAATCTTCCAAACTTTCCTCCTCAGACTGCTGCATTTTAAATATGTCATTCCTAGCATCCCTAGGTATGCAGTAGTCCTCATATTTCTGGAGGAAGGTCTCCTTCATTCCATCCCAATATAGGATAGTGTGTTTTCCTAGGCTCATAAACCACCTTAATTCTAAGTCTTTAAGTGTGGATGGAAAGAGTTTTAGTTTTTGTGCACTATCAGTGTAATTATAACTCCTACATAGTAGATCAAATTCAAACAAAAATGAATCAGGATCTTCTGTTGACATACCATGGAAGTGAGGTAGTGATGACATTGGAATATTATTCATAGCAACATCTCTGGTAATGTATAATATTGGGAATCCAAATGTCTCTATTTTGTTGTTTTCATTTCCCTCTTCATCCACCATATCTCCAAATAACACATTGTAGGGTGCCAGTGATGTCTCCCCACTAAGTGATGGTTCAACCACTGGGTTGGTTGGTATATCCAACTGATCCAATACCTTGTGTGTTTCCCCAATGGCAGATTCAACCTCTTCTACCACTACCTATGTCTCTTTTCCATCTCTTCCTTTTGATTGGGTCGCCAGTGCTTCCCTTCTTTCAATCTAAACAGTAGCTTTAGATTTGGTACCTTTAGTTGTAGTTTCAATTAATTCCTTTGAACTTTCCCCTTTGAGGATTTTTCCTACACAAACACTAGCTGAGTTAGTATGGGGGGTTTTTCTTGATTTTTCTGTAACTTTGGGGGGTTTTCTTGAATTTTATGCAATTTTAGATGTAACAAATATACCTTCGCTATCTCTACGTTTATGCATAAAATATATAAATACTAATTCACACAAAATTCAATTACTAAAGGTAAGAGGAAAACCTGACTTTGGAGCAACCACACTAAAGTGGATGCGTGGGCTCTTCCCTCACGTCTTACCATCTTCTCCCCACCTTCAAGTTGCCCTTAAAACCACTCCAAAACCATAAAATAAATCTAATGCAAAACACTACCTATTACCGTTTACAACTCCTTAGCAGCGGTGCCAAAATGTTGATGCAATTATATGTTCAATAAATTGCAATCATTTAATATGTCAATCCGGTTTCGTAATCAATTGAGTTGATGTACTTTATGTATCGATAACGGATAATTGTCTATGTTTGCTGAGTATAGTCTATATAAGAAACTACTTCTGAATCTTAAACACTCTATTTCACACCTTTCAAATAACACTCCACACATACAATTCAAAATTGAGAAAGCAAAACTGATCAACAAATGTATAATTCAGAATTCTTGCTCAGGGGATGGATCTGCTCATTGATGGCTCATGAAATATAGAGATGGGATATGATTCTATCTCCTGGAATGACCACACAAACAATCATTGACATTCTGGAAACTTAAATGAGCTAAAAGAACTACCAGGCAGGGTAAAAACACTCCATTATAAGCGCATGTATGGTGAGAGATGGAGGTCTTAACTATACCTGTGTATGCAAAGTGTAACCTAATTAATTCTAGGAAATAAATCTGAGTATGGTAGTATGATCCATTGCAGGCTCATGTATGGTGAAAGATAGAGATCCAAACCATTCTTAGATATGCAGAATGAAAACAACACTATATCATTTGTCTAGACAAAACGTTAAGGCACTTAAAGTGAACAATTGTCCTTGCATACTCACACAAAGATGTCAAACCATTACTCATAGATCTCATATACACAACTCTCTCTTATTCAAAATTACCATACATCCAGAAGACCTTCTACCCAATGCATCACTGAAACATATCAGAGAAGGAATTAAATGATGTAATCAAAATATGAAAGTACTATGTTCACATACACACACATAGGAAATCAAAATCATATTCACAATTAATTAAAAAGAGACTTACCTTAGTTGGGTCAGTGGGCCCTTGCCATACCAACAAGGTATCTCTTAAGATAACTTATAGTAGAGAAGGTGTAAACACAAACATATAATCAATAAACATAAATTATATCATTGCTTCATAAAATGAGATACAATTCACAGTCGTTCCAGAAAAAAACATACAACATAAATGTGCTTTACTTTATTTCTCTCTATATCCCATCATCTACGAGGCTCTCTCTTTTAAAGAGAAGCAACCATTACAACCCAAGTATAAAGATAACATCAAATGTTTGTATAATTATTACAATTGGATGATATATCAATTCTTAAGGAAACAATTTCATCCTCATGACACAAAGTGCATTAGTGATGAAATTTATCATGTCTTCCAATTAACATAAAATGTTCGAACCAACATAATTCCTTGAATTCATCGAGAACAAGCTCATTCCAATAACCAAGCCCGGGAATTTGGAACAGGTACCGAATGTAAACAACTGCATAATATTGGTACCGGACGGGTGTAACAAATGGTACCAGATGCACACATGCATACATGTTAGTACTAGATGAGCGTAACAATCGGTTCCGGACACACACAAACATGGAAGCTGGTACCGGGTGAGCGTAACAAATGGATACCGGATGACCTCAACAATGAGTACCAGACGACCTCAACAATGAGTACTGGACAATCCCAACAATGAGTACCGAACGATCCCAACAATGAGTACCAGACGATCTCAACAATAAGAACTGTTAGCATGAAGTCTGCTTGAACCATCCAAAGTAATTAGAAAGTTGTTTGAACATCAAATATTCAGTCCTAATTATTAATAAATCACTAGAAATTATGATTAAACATCAGTTACCTCATGGATACACAAGAATTGCTTAAAGGCATGTTTGATGAGTAAACTAGGCAGAAGGTGCATCCGTATTAGGAAAAATTGGTTAGGATATGGCCAAGATAGGGAAATTGGAGGTGATAAAAAGAAGGCCCAACATGAATGTTCTGGTTAACTTATGGCAACAAATCGACAATAGTTCTGTGGAGATACATTGAATATTTTTGGGCATGAGGACCAAAGTTTTCATTGGTCCAGAGCATATTCCTACTACTCATCCCCTTCTGCCCAGAAGGAAGTAATCTGGACATCTGGAATTTCATGCACAGGTTGTGTCCCTTAAGTATTTTACTGTAAGGAGTTGGTCACCTAGTGCGCCGAGAGATATATTCCAAGACAACAAATCATTCAGTTGTGGGATCATTCCCCTGTCTCTCTGTCGCCTCAGGTATTTCGTAATATGTTGAGACTTCCCGAGCCAACGCTTAACTTCAAGGGAGAAGATTGCAGAGAATTCTTAAAGAAGCATGACAATGGATTACACCTCTTACCTGAATTCCTGGAGAAGCCAACAGCCATCCCCGAGGACATCACGAGATTTCAGGTTAGCTCATTCAAAAATCCTTTCCGAGAAATTGCTTGTCTTTTCACGAGGATAAAAGGATAAGAAACTACAACCAACATTTCCCACATGATTCTTTACATTCTATATTTTATGGTCAAAGAACATGCCATATTCAATTGGGGAAAGTTGATTTCCATTGAAATCTCTTCCCAATTGTCTCAATACAAGAAGGGGAAGAAATTATTTATGTCATCTTATTTGGTTTTCGCGATAGCACATTGCTGTCAGTTCCTGAGATTATTTGTGTGTGATAAGGTAAACTATGAATTCGACCCGATAACTTTATGGTATCAAGCATTATGGAGGCACAAATCCTCCCAACATTTTTACAAAGTTTTTAATATTTTTGTCTCAGTTTTTAACGACTTATTGTTTGGAAAGTACACTCCCCACATGTTTGACCAGGCGAGTAAGTTCCTGGATAGCAAGGGGACACTGGAACAAATGGATAATTATAATGTTATAAGGATTTTCGGTTCCAAGGAAAATCCTTCCTTCCTTCCATGTCACATATCTAACAAAATGTTTGTTACTGAAATAGCAAGGCAATACAACTATTGGTTGCATTTTTTCCATGAAAAGAGAAAAAAACAATTCATACCTCTGCCTTGGAAAGTTGGGGACTTCACATTCAGAAATATGAACAAGATTGATGAATTTGCAGGCCATTTCCACAACCCAAATCTAAAATATGCTGAAAGAGTAAAAGGGTTCGACCCTAGCAGAATATTTTAAGAACATCTACTGGCAATTGGTTTCAACAATTATTTTATTAATGCTATTCTGAATGAAGATGAATATAATGTCTTAGGCACTCCCGCTCGTGATGCTGGTGACCTGGAAATGATACTCAACACCAATGAGTCATACAAACAGAAAGGAAAAGGTTCAGGTGAGAAGAGTGCCCAATCCCCAACTGTCACTCCAAAGAGTACAACATCTCAGAGAAGTGCTCCAACGACCCACCAAATTAAGAAAGTAACCCACAATTCTTCAGGCAGATGAGGAGATAAGAACCCTCCTTAGAGAAAAAATGAAAGCTCCCACAATATTCCCTCAAGGAAGAAAAGAAAAAACATTGTGCAATAAGAGGAGGGACCTTAAGCCGAAAGCGATATCCGCGACCTCTCCCTCGAGGATATGGAACTTGAGATTGACATCGAAAAAATGTTCCCCAATGCTAATCAACCTGAGGACATGGCTCACCAGAATCCTCTGATGGAAATAATTGAGAGCGAGACCTTCGATGAAGAAGAGTCTTTTGTATTTCAGAGCGTTGTCTTTGACAACAAGTCTAGAAATTTAATTATTGAGAAAAGAGATGTAAAGAATAAAAAGGGGAAATCTCGTTCGGAGGTTAATCTATGGAACATGCGGCCTTCCCAAATTTCCCAAATTCACCAAGAAATTGGAGATGCTCTAGACGATTCTATTGGAGTACTTGAAGTAGAGAACACCAAGTTAAAGGAAAGAATCAAAGAACTAGAGGAATCTTTAATGCCTCTTCTAGTTCTTGCTAGTCCTTTAGCAATAATTGGGCCTACCACACCTGCAGAAAAACTAAAGGGATCTGCAAGCCTCCTCACAACAGCCAGGGGATATGTGGAGAAGAAAATTAAGAAAAGAATGGAATTAATTACAGAGGCTTGGGATATGTCAAAGAGCATGGTCTCTTTTGGAACAAGGGAAAATTCCTTCCATGAATATTTGCAGGCAGATTTGAAAAGAACGAGGGAAAATTCCTTCCATGAATATTTGCAGGCAGATTTGAAAAACGAAGAAGGTTTTTACCTCGACGCGGTCGTATCCTTCAGTTATAAAGTTACCAATACGATAGAGTTGATAATAAGAGAGGAGGATATCCCTTATTCGAACAAGATAACACAACTAAACACATGCTAGAAGGAAAAGGATAAGAACTTGAATATTATTGTCCAAGCATGCAACCAAGCCATAAGTAGGAGAGAATAATTATTCAAAAGGATGACTAAGATAGACCTAGCCGGGAGCACCAATGAGGTACAATACCCCAAATTGATTCTCAACTTGTTGTTCCTAACCAAGAAATCCTTTGACGAAGAAGTTGATATCTTTAAAGGGTTATCATTTGAAAAATTCTATGGCATTCTCAAGTATAGTGAAGATGATGTGGAAAACTGGCTAGTCGACTATTCAATGAAAAATCAAGATATTGAAGAAGCTTTGCAAAATATTTCTATTGATCTAAGGGAATTGGAAGGTGAGCTCTTCAATATAAAAATATGGCATGAAATCAACGTGGCACCAATGAGAAGTTACATCGAGGAGTGGTTTAAAAAGGTTGTCGACAAACTTACCAATGAAGGGAAAAAGGCAGTTGAGACGGTTCCTGTAACCGTCGATGAAAACAATAAAAGGACATCAGTGAGCAAGTGAAAAATGGGAGATACCATCATAGTAAGTTCATACTGATCACACCTTTCTATCTTTATCAAGTTCTTCATCCACTTACTCCACCTCTTTAAATAGAAAGGTTTAACCGAAGAATGATAATTTCCTTTTTCTTCTTACTAGGTCTCGTTGTCATCCTCTGACCACTTTCTTCCTTCTACAAACTTAATTCTTATATATATTTTCTTTATGGTCAATGGGATCCCCAATCCCATTCATTATGACAAACACATTTAAATTTAAGAGAATATGTAATGAACTATATATTTTTTAGAAATTCCAAGAGAGCTATTTTGGGAACAATCTCGACTGTACTTTGTAACCCAATTTTTTGAATATAAAGTATTTGAGGTTGATATATCATTATATTTATTTGAGCTTCCCATGTATCACTCTGTCAAAGCTCTCTTATGCATGCATATCATTTTATTTTACTTTTTTATGTGATCAGAAATATTTAGCCCTGTTATGATGGATGTGAGGAAATTTTGTTTATTTTCTTTAAATGTATGAATGTGTGGGGTTCCTGGTCCACTCTCAGAAACTTTCTTTAAAAAAACAAGAAAATAAAAAACATTTTCCATATTTGTTTATATATTTTTACTTTCCATTGATTACCACGATAGACTTCTATAAAAGTCCCATATTCTTAAAATCTCTAACATAGGAGTACCACCTCTATAAAAATGCAAGGGGATTTGTATCCTCGTGAGGTTTCCGTTTTGGTCCTAACGGATTCAAGCGTCAACAATGCCATCACATACTATCAAGGCATGTGTCTCGTATAACCATGTCAAATTTTGACCTAACCCCTAACCCCTAAACCATTGACCCTTAAATCCTTAAGCCCTAATCCCTAAATCCTTAATCCCTTAACCTTAGTTAATCACTAATCCCTTAACACAAAATCCCTAAATCCCCTAACCCCCAAGAAATCAACCCTTAAACAATTAAACCCTAATCCCTAATCCCTTAATCCATAAACCCCTATGCCCTAAGAACTTAAACATTAATCCCCTAGCCCATAATCTCTAAGCCATTAACCATTAAACTACCTGACCCATAAGCGCCAAATCCCTTATCTCTTGACCCTTAATCCCTTAAACCATAACCCCTTATTCCTTAACCCTTAATCCTTGTACCCTAATTCCCTAAATCCCATAATCCTCAAAGCCCCTATCCACTTAACCCCCAATATCTCAACTAATTAACTATTTATGCACATTCGACGCTAAAGCCCATTCACTACTCATCATGCGACATTGGTGGATGACATTGGTGATGGGAGTGTTGGAAGATGTTCCATGACATTTCAAGAGAGTTTCGACAAGAATTCCGTAGATGTGAATGACAGATGATGAAAATGAGACTACATGATGAACGTTGATGCAAACATGGACGATCTCAAAGATTATGTGGGGACATCATGTATCCTTGAGTCTTGAAACCCTCGCATACCGTCAAGGCATGTGTCTAGCCTAACCATGTCAAATTTCAACGTTGGCCCCATTCACTGCTCATCGCGCGACATCAGTGGATGACATTGGTGATTGGCGTGTTGGAAGAGGTTCCATGAAATTTCAAGAGAGTTTCAACAAAGCCCGACCCTAACCCCTGATCCATTGACCCTTAAATCCTTAAGCCATAATCCCTCATTAACCCTTAAGCTCTCAACCTTAGTTAATCACTAATCCCTTAACAAAAATCCCTAAATCCCCTAACCCCTAAGTGATCTGTATTTATGTAGGAACACAATGAAACACATAAATACAAATAAACGCAAGGATGCAGCAGAAATAAGACTTCATTTCATTAATAACAAATGACTGAAATATGTTTATAGACAGAATGGATATCAACTAGCTAGGGCGCTGGTAGCTTATCTTTGAGAAGAGATGTGGTGGCTACTGGCCTCTAAACTATGTTACAATGAGGCTCGAAGGCCTATTATTATTGAGAAACAATGGAAAACCCTAAACATCCAAATACCTAACCCTAGGAGATGAAACGCCAAGACTAGGGGCCCCGTTTGGGTAAGTTGGTACATCAACTTCTCGGGGACGTAACTTTGGCATACGATCTCCATTTGACGTGTTCCATACCTCGTTAGAAAGATCTATCCGAGGACTAGAAATTTTGGTTGAGAAGCATTCTACAATATGTGTTTCTTCCCATTTTCCCAAAAAAAATGTTGTTTAAGGCCTCAAAACGACTCTGGAAGTTCAGGACCTGAAAAACTGCAAAAAATAGTAAACTGTGCAGAAACCGAAAAAATGAAAGAAGCAATGGTGGGGGTCCAAGTGGAATATGTGGGTGGCCACCAATATCCACCTGGATCATTCGTCCCCACTTAGGAAGCAATGGTCCCCATTGCGTTGAGTTCCTCCATGAGATGAGGAAACTTCTGCTGAACTTGGTCCCTGGTGAGCCACTTGCCCTGGTGAAGGAGTTGGCCTGCTTTGACAACTCGATATAGCTGGATCCTCTGTTGGCGGGTGTTCTTGATCTGCGTGTCCATAATTTGATCAGTTGTGGCTTGTTCCATGCAATTTGGGTTTAACTTTGTTGGTGTGAGTTGTTCTACCATGTCAGATGTGTCTAGTAGAGGTGGAAAGTAGGGCCGAAGTCGGTCCACATTGAAACTGGGTGCAGACCAAGGAATGGTGGAATACCGAGCTCAAAGGAATTGTCCCCTATAGCCTTGGTGATGGCGTATGGCCCATATCGGAGTGGGCGAATCTTGCGGTAGGGTCCAACGAGGCACTCCTTTTGCAAATGTAGCCACACTTTGTCACCCACCTGGAAGTTGTGTGGCACCCGATGTTGATCATGTCGTTTCTTGTACTTAGCATTGGCTCTGTACAATATGTCATGAACTTGTTGGCAGACGTGCTGAATGTGCTCAATCAAGCTGTTTGCCTTGTCAGCCTCAGACTGGACATGGGATGAATCTACCCGAGTAGCCACAAATGGCATGGCTATGTCAATGGGACATAGTGGTTGGAATCCGAAGCCCACTTGAAAGGGGCTGTGGCTGGTTGAGCTATGGAGAGCCTGGTTGTAGATGTGTTGTACATAAGGGAGGCTCTCATCCCATGTGCGTGGATGCTTTGAGTTGTACATGCGTAGAATGTGTACAATCATCTGGTTGACGACCTCTGTCTGGCCATCAGTTTGCGGATGGAAAGCTGTGGACTTGGTGAGCTTGGTGTCTAGCATCGACCAGAGGCTAGACCAAAATGTACCGAGGAACCTACTATCCCGATCTAAGCTGATGGACTGTGGGATCCCAAAGTGTACTCACACTCGTTCAAAGAAGAGTTTAGCAGTGGCTTCTGCTGTGATATTCTTCTTGCAGGCCATCATAATGGACATCTTCGAGAATCGGTCGACGAACACAAAAACACAGTCATTGCCATGCTTAGTAGAAGGAAGGCCCGACGTGTAATCCATAGAGATGGATTCCCAAGGCCGACTGGGGGTAGGAAGTGGAGTATAGAGGCATTGCTTCTTGATGGTCGGTTTGGCAATGGCGTAAGCAGTGCAGGACTTGATGTACTTCCCGACATCATGTCGAAGGTTCGACCAATAGAAATACTTTTGCAGTACTGCCGTGGTTTTCTCGACCCCAAAATGCCCAACGACCCGACTGTAGTGTGCCTACCAAATCATCTTGGCACGCTCACTTGAAGGAACACAAAGGTGTCCCAGGTGACAAAGCAGGGCATCCT
>CBVK0100799703.1:0-10678 GCA_900067695.1 Picea abies
CTTGAGCTCTGATACCATATCTTAAGAACCAAATATCAATATAGCATAGAAAAACATCAGAAAAATTACTCAATGCCTTGAAAAAGAGATAATTTCATATAATAAGCCTCTTCGAGGGGGCAGCCTCCTTTTACCCCACTTAAATGTTCAAGTACAAGATGATTTAAAATGAAAATGTCTCCTTGGTATATATAGGAGACTAGGAGGTATAATTAAAACTAATGGCCTAAAGCCGACATAAATAAAATAACATTACTAATATAATATGCCACAATTAAGGGGTAATGAGCCAATATTAGGGCTTAACATTCACATGGCCCATACACATTTATTAGGGATACCTCCATCTGAGTAGAAATACATTTACTTGTTAGCAGAATACCCTCCATAGTGAGGAAGGAGACCAGATGATATAGATTTTTATCCCACGATGCAAGTAATTGCCTGGAATTCCCTATGGAATTTATAGCAGTATTCACCCAAGTAGGTCGAAGATGATGTAGAAAATCCCTAGATTTATGTTCAGTAGAGAGAGTCTCTTGAAGAAAAACTATGCCAGGACGATTTCTTTCCAGAAGTCTACCAATCCCCCAAATATTCAATGAGAGTAGTAACATCACTTTTCCCTAGCACGGGCCTTCATTTCTCTAAGGGCCCCATTGTTCGGGGGGGAAGAATGATATCATCAGTCTGTTTGATGTGGCTTAAAAAATTCTTACGAGAGCTACGAGTTTTGATAGGAGAAATTTTTGTTCCAATACTCCGAGACCAAGCATAGGCCTTACCCCCTTTTCCAGGAGTGTTTTTAGAAGTGGAACCGATTTCCACACTAGAGTCAAAAGTAGCCTTTCCTAGATAGATCGACAAAGGCACACAATATGGGGGTTCTTGATATAGGGTAATAAGGTCTCTAGAACAACACTACGGTTTGTGTCCACCTCCTCAACCTCATTGAAT
Source organism: Picea abies (assembly GCA_900067695.1). NCBI lineage: Eukaryota > Viridiplantae > Streptophyta > Pinopsida > Pinales > Pinaceae > Picea > Picea abies. The sequence continues at coordinate 958 of CBVK0100799703.1, forward strand.
ACTGGCGCATTCAGAGGACGACGGATAGTGTTAGGAGAAAGTGAAGAAGGGAAGGGGGTTATAAGTGGAGGGGGAATTGGGGAGTGACTCGAAGGAGGGGGTTAGGAGAACAATTGGGATTTTGCAAGAGTGTATCCCTCCATGGGAAAACTACTAGAAAGAGAAGTTGGAGGAATGCAAGGTGCAAGATAAGGCAGTTGATCAATGTTAATGGGTTCAGATGGTCCCTCATCATTCCCGATGCTACAAGTAGTCAAAGAAGTAATGGAGGATAACCAAACAGAGTTATTTATAGTCTCCTTTTCCCAAATGGACAGAGACTGATAAAGGGATGGGCATAAACTTTGTAACTTACCAGATAAAGTAGTAGTAGTCTTTTGTTCCATGGTAGCATTGACTCCTGTAGAGAAACCTTTGTTGCCCATAGAAATATCTTCATCCATGTACTCAGGTGTATTCCTTTGTAAGTATTCTTCTTTAGAGGATACATCCTCAGCCTTCCCAGTACAATCACATTGGAGGTGCCTTGTTTGCCAGCAAAGATTACATCAAAGGGCATCCCAAGATAGTCAAGTGACTAAGAAATCCTAAGCCCATGCCACTCAATCTCAATTGTTTTTGGTAAACCACAATAAATATCCATTTCTACTAAGACTCTACCCATTTTCCTCATAGGAGCAATGAGAGACTTTGAGTCCAAAGAAATAAATTTCCCAAGGGAATCCCCAATGGATCACAAAGCTCCTGCATTCCAAAGGTACAAAGGGAGACCTGGTAAAAGAACCCAGAGATGCCTAAACTGAAAGTAATATTTATTTGGATTAAAAGCAATCCTCCACCATTTTATCATTATGGTACTACCTTCAAACACCCACAACGAGCTCAGTAAAAGGGTGGCATCCTTCGAACAGTTACAAACAAATCCAAGCCATCCTTTGGTAAGATAGAAAACTTCAAGAGAATAACCAATGACAGGTAGCCAATGGGTATTTATCCAATCCTCCAGAGAATATTTACTAAGATAATTGTAATATATCTTGTCGACCAGAGCACAAAGTGCTAGTCTGCAGGTTTCTTCTAAACCCGCGTCATTCCCTAACACCATTATTTTCTCCTTCCTGTTTTCTTTCCACTGCTTTCTTCAGTATTTGATAGGATGCTTTGGGTTGCTCGGAATGTTTTTTCCTCCCTGAGTAGAAGAAACTTTTTAAACTCCTGGGGTAGCAGTCAATAAAGGTCCAGACCCTAGGATACTAGGAGAAAGTAAGTCAGTAGAGAAGGTTCTTGAACTGTGCAGAGAAAAGGACAAAAAGTGAACAAAATCTTTAGTAGGAACGTCTATTTTACTAGTAAATGATGGGTGAATCAAAGGCCCACTCCCCAAGTCATCACCTTGTCGAATAACCCCACTTGTTTCCATGTAACCTCCTCCTCTAGGCTCATGAGAGTATTTATGTATTTTTCCAAGTCTTTTGAGGAGACAGAACCCATTATTCTACCAATAAAAACTACTATGAAGAAACAGAGCACTGACAAGCTCAGATCCCCAAAGGAGGTTAAGTTACCATGAATCAAGGAAGTAGACCCAAGGCACAAGCAACAAGAAAGGATATGGGAAAGAACAAAAACAGAGGAAATGAGAATGTAGATAAAAAAATAGAAAAGGTCAAACAGGATAGCTATCTAAAGCCATACAATCGAAAACTATTACAGACCCGCCAGAATAGAGGAAATGAGGTTTTGGATAAAAAATAGATAAGGTCAACCAAATAACGTCAAACTTATCCTATAGGTATAAAGGGAAAGGTATTAATGCAACTAAATTTATGTGGGACAAATACCATGACCATGAACAAAAATCCTTTTTGGGCATTGGAAAATAATTCTAAGAAACCATATACCATATTTCAAGATCCGAAATTGATTTTAAAAACACGCGTGTTATGATGGTTTTTAAATTTCACATGTATGTGTGAAAATTAAAAGGTATACACCTTAGTCTCTGAAATGATTGAAATCCATGGATGGGCTTCTGGATATCCATGTGTGGATGGTGCTACTAATGGGAAATTTGTATTCTTGATTATAATTGCTAAGTCTAGCATTCTATAGTGAAACAAATGAAGATTTATAAGCCTTTAGGCATTGGAGAGCGATGCACATTAGCATCTAGATAGTTTGGTCTTCTTATGTCACTCTTTGTTTGATTACTAGCATACTGTTATTACTCGGTCCTTGTATCAGATTGTAAATGGTGACTCAATATCGTTATTTCTCCATATTTATGGAAAGTAAAAGATATGTATGATACATCATGGAGGATGTGAAGAAGGATTAGACATTTTTCTTGACAACCCATTCAATGGTAGAAGCTAATATACTAAGTGATTGAATAAACATCATGACCAAAGGGAAGCTTTGATGAATTGACACTCTAGTTTGGATAAAATCCTCCTTTGGCATTTTATTTTTTTATAAATGTAAGTGTGCAAAAAGAGAAAAGAAAAATAATTTCTTGCAAAATGTGAGCTATTCTTTCCAAATAGACGATGAATGAAGAGAAAAAATGAGATGCATTTAATAGGTTATTTTTCCCTTTGCCTGACATGGTGTTTGTCTACATTGCACTTGTACCTATAGTTTCTTTTGAAGATAAAGTAACTAGTTTCCAACTAGTTTCTTTAATTGAAGATGATTCTATCACTAGGCTAGAATTATTTTCATTGGATCCATCATAATCTTGTTTTTACATAAGGCTTATTTCCCATGTAAGGTCTACATCTTCTATATCATGAGTCTCACTTATTGAAATCTTAGTTTTTAAGTGTTTTTCACTTAGGTAGAGGCTTCCTCATTCAATTTGTCTTCAAGAATGAATTGCTAATGGAAAACTAAGGAGCTTCCAAATTCTTATAATTTCAATTCATATGTTTCTCTTTCAAATTAATTTTATTTATTTTTTTAATACGATCAACCTTATGAGATTGAACAAATTTACCATTTGAATATGTAACAAAGTTGGTGTTCCTCCTTCCATGTGTTTTAGTTGACAATGGTACAGGGAAAATTAAGGTCCATCAAGTTCATAATATTCACTTTGTTAGCTGAATCAATCTTTTGTATGCATAAGGTATCATGAACATAGTAATCAAAGAACACATTTTAGGCCATGTTTGGAGGATCCGACACCAATGGACTCTTGTAGTACCAATACATGTGCCAACGTTGTAGCGTATGGAATGGAAATAGAATGTAGGATTACTTATTGGGGAATTTTGATTTGATAGAGGATATCATGAGAGTAATATAAAGTGCAAAATGGATTGTAGTACTAATCAAATTAATATTCCAAGGGACCATTAGTGAGCATAATACAAGGATCAAGTTTCTTGATTCAGTTAAGGAAAGTGAATGTTCAACAATGAAGAAAAGAAAATTGAGGAGAAACATTTGTCAAGTAATAAGAATCTCATTTTCTTCAAAAAGAATTACATTAATCCATCTTTGTATGGATTCTCATACATCAAATGTGTTGAGGTTATTCACATGCGTGACATATGGCATTTGAGTTGAAAGTGCTAGTGTTTCATGGAAACCTACATAGGAAACCTAGCTAAAGCATACAAAAACAAAGATTATCAAGAAAAGGAAGAGAGATACAATATGAAAAATGAAAATCAATGTATATTATGTCCTATTCAATGAGAGTGATTTTCACTCATATAGGAAATGCATCCTATAATTAAGAAAAGAGAAAAAAAGTGAGTTGCAGTGATATTCACAATAGTGATGGTCTAAAAATAGAAATTCTAAAATATAACTAACTCTACTGAGCCTCAATAGGAAATAGTAAAGTACGAAAAAGATCAAGTACACTCCCACTAAACTAGTGAGGCAGAAATAGAAATCTCCAACACCCCCCCTGAACATCACTATGGAGTAAACAATGAGTCATGGCTACTAAGCCATATTAGGTACTCATGTACAATGAAACTAATGAACATTGAATAAAAGTGAGGAAAGAAGGAAAACCACATGGGAATAAAAACCCCCCTCAAAAAGACAATGCATCAAAAGAAGAAAATGACAGTTGTTGCTAGGCAACTGTGTTATTCACTCCAAGACAATCTCACAAAGTCTGAAACTTTAGCCCAGTGAAGGTCTTGGTGAATATGTTGACAGTTTGTTCATAGGAAGGACATAACTGCAAATTAATGATCATGTAATGTACTAAATCTCTGATGAAATGCATGTGGACCTCAATGTGTTTGGTTCGCTTTCATTGTACTGGATCTCTGCAAAATCTTAGTGTACTCTGATTTTCACACCATATGATAGTCGGATAGTGAAACTGGATACCAAGATCGATAAGGAAGTGTTGAAGCCAAAGTGTCTGAATGACACAATTGACTACTCCTATGTACTCGGCATCTCCGAAAGATAAAGAAATGGATGATTGCTTCTTAATTGGCCATCAAATTGGGCCTGACCCCAAACTGAGAGTGTACCCAGACGTGGACTTATGATCTATGCTATCACTAGCCCAATATGAATCTATGAAGCCTATGAGATCTAATGCACAACCAACTTCATAGTGAATCCCATAACTCATGGTGCCTCGAACATATCTGAGGATGTGCTCGAAAGCCTTCTAGTGTAGATCATGGGGTTCTTGCATGTATCTGGAAACTACTCCTGCCACATATGAGATATCTAGATAGGTGTGGGTGAGATGCATAAGAATCCCCACCAATTTTCGATAAAAAATGGTTTCCACTAATGGTGTATCCCCGCCATATTCAAGTCTAATCCCATATAAGAAGGGTGTACGTGATGACTTATAGTCTGTCATATGGAATCTATCCAGAAGATCCCTCGCATACTTAGCCTGAGAAAGTTTGATGCCGGAAGCATCCTGACTAATCTCAAGACCAATAAACAAGTGTAGCGGACCCATGTACATCATAGATAACCTGTCATGAAAAATATCTTTGACCAAAGCAATGGTTGAAGCAAAGCTACCAATGATCAAAATATCATGAACATAGAGTACTAAAATTATCATAGAGTTAGTATTCCTCAACATGTAAACATTGGAATCAGATTTACATCTAACAAAATCATGTGAAAGCAAGTAAGAATCCATATTTTCATACCATGCTCTAGGTTCATGCTTTAGGTCATAGAGAGACTTCTTCAGTCTGCATACTAAAGATGAGTTATGAATGAACCCCTAAGGTTTCTCCATGTAGATATCCTATGAAATTTCACCATGAAGAAAATCATTATTCACATCCATCTAGTGAACTTCCCATCCTTTGGTTGTTGCAATGGCTAGAGCCAAGCGAATGGAGTCCATATTTGCTACAGGAGAAAAGGTCTCATCATAAGCTATCTCGTGAATCTGTTGAAATCCTTTTTCATCTAATCTGGCCTTGTACCTTCTCACCTAACCCTTTGCTTCTCTCTTGGTCCTATAGAACCATTTTCATCTGACAAGTTTCCTCCCTGGTGGAAGTGGAACCAGATCCCAAGTCTGATTCTCTAGGAGAGAGTCATGCTCCTCCTACATGGTTTCTTCCCATAGTGGATTGCCAACAACCTCATTGTAGGTATCTGAATCAAAATATTGAAACATACAAAAATGCATGGGAATCGTTGGTTCAGAAGTTGAAAGTACATGAGAAGGATCCACATGCTAAGATTGAGTCCTCCTCGAATCCAATGGATCCCCTGCAAGGTTTCCTACTTCCTAAAGTGTGGGTTGTGCCCACTTGGGAATTTGTTGAAGATCTGACACTAGATCCTCATTTGGTTGTACTACCTTCTCATCTACAAGTACAAAATCCTATGAATCTGTGCTTGAATATGAAGCATCTAAGTGTGTGGAATCATCATCTATGATGTCTAGAACTGATGGAAGCACAAGAGTCTCTACATTTTTCACTAGAGGTGCATGAAAAGGACTCTCCTCAAACTGAACACTGCACTTAATGATGAGTCGGTCTATAGAGGGATGAATCAATCTGTACCCCTTCACATCATCCGGATATCCCACAAAGATGCAAGGTGTGCTATGTGGATCTAACTCTTTCATCTTTTTAGAAGGAATATAGGCCCATGCTATAGATACAAAGATGTGGAAGTGTGTGACATTTGGTTTGTCACCTGACCAAGCCTCAAAAGGTGCCATATCCTCAACATATTTATGAGGTTCCATGTGTAACGACCCTAATTGGATACATGTTTAAAAATTATAAAGTAAAATTAATTAAAAGAAATTAATTATGGTTCACTGAGTAATAATTCAAACTACAGATCACATTTAATGACCTGTGAAATAAAATTAAAATATCAATGAAAAATGATATAAAATGGTGGCGTATGCAGAGAAGGATAGCCATGGATCCCGAGAAGATAAAACATTAACTCATGACGAAGGACGGAGGACGGAGGGTGGTTGAAGGAGTAAGTGCGTGAGTCAGCAGGGAGGAATAAGGGACGGGAAGAGGGGGATGGGCGCACCATTCGATGGGGATGGATGCTGCGGGCTGTGTGGGCCGAGAACTATTGTCTTTTTCCATGAGCAGGGATTCTGTATTTGCTATGAGCAACGATTTTCTGTACACTATGGTATTGGCTGTGAGCCTGTGATATTTTGTGGACTGTTGGCTTGCTATGAGCAAGGAACAGAGTGTTCTGGACTGTGACTTTTGATCATGGGAGGCACTGAATTGCTGGAGGTTTTGGGCATGGAGGGCCAGGATATCCGTAGATATCCTGGAGCTAGGTAGTTTTCCTAGTTGGCAGGGAGGACAATAGTTTTGGGCAGTTATTTTCCTATTTGTGGCAGGGTTGATCTATGTAGCAAGGAGCAGAAAGGAAGCAGCAAAGCAAAGAGGCAACAGAAATTAGCATCAGATCCAGATACTTGTTAAGTTGTGTATTTATTTCATACTGTAAAAAATTTAGTATTTATTGATAAATCCAAGTTACTGGAGTTGCTTTTATAAAAGTCAATATCATGTTATGAAGTTTTGTTTCAGTTTACATTCTTAAAATGTTTAGGACACTTAATGATGTTTAAAATTATATGGGCATTACATATGGTATCAGAGCATCTTAGTTTGAAATCTGGGGCCTAAGGGCTGAAACCCGGAGTGTTAACTCCAGCCACGCTTAACCTATAAGAGATACACATTCAGTTTGATTAAATGGGACTGATACATGATACAGTGTAGTATCCAAGCTATTAAGCACGAAAAAGAGAATTCATAGCTTAATTTTTCCTTGAGCGATGTTGTTAATGAAGTTTCGGGTAGAATAAACACCTGAAACCGATGAAAATGTCATGGGAAGCTTCTGTCGAAGGTTTGAAACTGGTAAGATCCAATAACTACATAAATTATACTAGATAAAATGAAAAAGACCTTGCGAGACCTTGAAAAGGCCTACTTTACCTCGAACTTACCTAAATGGGGAACTGTCGATGCACAGGCTGAAAAAGGAAATTTAGCAGACTTATATTACGCAGGAACAGTAAAACTAGTTGCCTGTATTAGCCTCGATGATTGTAATAATGTAAAAATTTCAAGAACCATAGACCCATATAAAATTTCAACCGTGCCAAAGAGAGAAATTTTTACATTACGTAATGTTTCATGTAAATCAATCATTATCTCAAAGAAGAGCTGCCTATTACACAGGAGGACGGATCTGCGCCATTAGATCTCGGACGAAATCCCGTTAGCCGATAGATCTAGATAAGTTGCGCGGGGTTTAAGCCCTAGCGTGCATAGGAGGAGTCATCGGGAAATCTGAGTCATCGGGGATTTGTTAAGTCTGAGAATCGAGGCCTTGTGGTTCTCAAAATCTAGAGAACGAATCATAGCCGTTGATCTTGGCAGGACACGTGTCAGCATTATGGGGAGGCGTCGAGATTTTACCATCGGAGATTTTAGAAGTGTAGAACCGTTGCCTAAGGAAATCACGATTCGCGATTTTCCGATAGGATCGGAGCCGTCCAAACAGTGTGACGCGCGTCAGAAGATCCCGAAGAGACGTGAATCGGGGTTTCCGGAGATGTGAGACTTGTGTAGGTTGAAATCGCGATACACGATTTCCCGATCGGATCTGGACCATCCATCGGCGAGGATGCGTGGCATGAGATCCTAGTGAGTCGGGGCATCGAAGTTTTTGAGGGTAAATAAATTGTGCAACAGGAAATCGTGATTCGCGATTTTTCGATGAGATCTGAGCCATCCGTTCACACGGAACAGGTGTCAGGGATCCGACGAAAGTCGTAGATCGGGAAATCGGAGTCCCTGAGGACAAGGAATTCAGGACATCGTAAGTCTCGAAACCCCGAGAGTCAATCAGGACCATCCACCTGCATGGACAGGTGGAAACCATCGAGAAACCATCGACGTTTGGCCCCATCGGGAAATCGGGAATCCCGGGGACATGATGTTTAGGCACTTTGAATTCGCGATCTGTGAAACCTCGATGAGTGGGGGGCAGCTGTCGTCACAGCAGAAAAGGAGGACAGAGGCCTAGTGGAGGCCAGCTGTCATCCAACCAGAGTTCAGGATATCGGGGTTTTCGAGGACATGGAACACTCGCAACAAGAAATCACGATCCACGATTTCTCGACAGGATCAACACCGTCCATCAGCGAGGACGCGTGGCGAGAGATCCCAGAAAGTCGGAGTTCGGCATATCAGAGTTTCCAGAGTCATGAAACTCTTACACAATGGAATCGTGATTCGCGATTTCCCGATACAATCAAGGCCGTCCATCTGAGGGACAGGTGGCAACCATCAAGAACCGTCGGCGGTAGGCCCCATTGGCATATCGAGAATCGGCGTATCATGGATTTCAAGGACACAAAACCCTTGCATTATGAAACCGCGATATGCGAATTCTCGACACCATCATAGCCGTTGATCCAAAGGACGCGTGTTCGAGGATCTGAAGGAGTCGGGATTTCGGCATTTCTGGTTTCCCGCATATGAAGGAATCACAACCAGAGAAGTCACAAAATCCTGAAACGTGACGGGTCCCACAACCATAGTGTTTAAGTGAGGATAGGTGTTGGAAGGTCCAACCTTTCCAGGAGTTAACGACAGGTGGCATCGGAGATTGGGGGATTGGGAATCCTAAGGACGTGCGCTCGTTGACATCGCAAACGCCGAAACCCTGAATCCCGATAGGGCGATACAAGGCCACGGTCACGGAGGTAGGTCATATGGACCAAGCGCATAGCGAAGGGGCTAACGAAGAAAAGAACCCATCGGGAAAGTTAAGCACAAAATTCCGATAGGAAAATAAGTGGCCACGGTCTTGTGAACACGGTCATATAGACCAAGGTATAGTCAGTAAGGGGATCATGACAGTGAAAATTCCGAAACCCCGAACTCCGATACAGAGTCAGGGATAAGCCACGATAGGTGCAGAGACCGTGACGAGGGAAGATAAGGCCTGTGGATTGGGGCATTCGACAGTGAATTCCGGAGGAAATTCCAAAGAATCGCTTAGGCTCAATCGATGAAATTGAATGATCCTGTATACCTATAAAACTATATATATATACATGTATAACTACATGCATATGCACAGACAAAAAAATTTGTAAAGATAAACAAAATAAATTAAGAGCAAAATACCAAATCTATACAGTGAGATCGGAAGAGCGTCGTGTAGGGAAAGAGTGTAGATCTCG
>CBVK0100799704.1:0-10678 GCA_900067695.1 Picea abies
AATATTACTTAATTTTGTTTGCATGTTAAATGAAATGGAATCTAATATATTGTATAAGCATCATGAGTTTGAACTATATATCTATATAAATAAATCTTGTCAAGATTCAGTGAAATTAAATATGGAAATTGACAAGTATAACAGACAAACAAATCTTTCCAGGTTTAAGTAATGTTAATTATATCAAACTTGGCAATTATAATAAATAAATATTTTCATATTTAAATAACATTAACTATATAAAATTTGGCAATCATAACATGTCAATTTATACAATATGCAATTAGGTTTTAGTGATATTGAATATGCACTTGTAAGAAAATATCATCATAGTTATAACACAATTATTTAGGGCACACATGAAAATATTATATATAATGCTAAAATAATGCTAAAATAAATTCATGAAAATATATATAATGCTAAAATAAATTCATGAAATATGTAGCCTAATGAAATTGAATCTACACATTCTCCAGTTATATATATTTGATGCAAATTATGCATGATAGATTCGGAGGGTCACGGATTATGCTATTCCTTTTGGGGTTGACATAGAAAATAATTGACCTATATTTATGCATCATAGATCAAACTCATAGGAAATCTTTACATTGCAGCTCACTTAAAACTTTCCATAAGTCTTTCCCATATATTACAGAGCACACCCAGATTGTTCAAGTATCATATTATTTTTCCCATATATTACAGAGCACACCCAGATTGTTCAAGTATCATATTATTATTTTTACTTAAACCTAACTAAATGTATATTTCTCTTTGTTATTAAATTTGTATATTACACTCACATTGTTTTTTTTTATTTAGTCGATATTATATTCGTTTAAATTGAGCACAGAAGGAATTACAAATCTCCTTCTCTTTCCTTTTAAAATTTTACATAAAGTCGACATTGTTTTTTTATTTAGTCAATATTATTTTATTTTTTTAATGGACACTTGTCAACTCCAGGTTGAACGAAGAAGAAATTACACATCTCCCCCATACTAGGTTGTAGAATGCACCTCTCAGCACAATAAAAAAACTTGCAGATGTGTTATATCTTTTGTATGTATATTATGCATACAACGTATTAGCTATCTTAAGTGAAAATCTAACTTTTTAGGGTGTTATTACCAATGATTTTTGGTCTGGTGTAATCTGATTCTAGTTATAGGATTAGAGTTGAAATTTAACTTAGGTTAGCCAATTAAGGTTTCAGATGTTGCAAAATACTTAAATATTCTAATGTGAACAATTGAGAAAATATAATAAAGAAGATGAGGTGGAGATCTAAGTTTTATTTCTAGGTTAAGGATTTCCTAATTTGTGTGCATTGTGTGGGTGTATCATTCTTTTACATTTTGTTTTCCTTAAAGATTTGTATGCATTGCTCCACTTGAAAAGGTTTAGAACTCAATTTTTGGCTTGGGAGGGGCTTTGTTACTAGGATTTAGCTTGTTCTCAATAAAGCAAGTTTATCTTGGGTCTATGATAAAATTGGTTTCAATGGGAGATCTACGATGTTTCCTCTTGTTTGAAAGAGAATGGAAATCAATTCCATAATAGAGATTGAAAATTTTAGTAGTCGAACCTTTGAGATATGGAAGCTTAAGATGGAAAACCTTCTTGTATACAACGAACAATGAGTCATTGTGGACCCTGGTATTGCGCCTACAAGTATGGTGAAAGAAGACTGGGAGAAGTTGGATAGGAAGGCGAAGAGTATCTTCCTACTATGTCTTTCAAAATCAATGTCATTGAATGTTGGTAGAAATTATAACCAAATCATTATGGGATAAGTTAGTGGCTTTATCAATCTAAACCCCTAGTAAAAATGTGTTTCCTTTGAAAGGAGATGTACCTCTTGAGGATGGATGATTATGACTCTATGACAAAGCATCTCAATTCCTTTAACAATGTGGTAAGATATTTGTTGTCTAATAATATTGAAATTTCTAGAGAAGATAAGTGCATTAGTCTATTGTGTTTGCCAAATTCTTGGGATAGTTTAGTTGTAACTATTGGGAGTAATGAAACCACATTAAAGCTTGGAAAAGTGGTTGACGAGTCTTTTTAATCACCTCCCTAATTTCTCAAGAAGATAGTTAGAAAGATTGTGCATTTAATTATCCTCCCTAATTTCTCAAGAAGATAGTTAGAAAGATTGTGCATTTAATTATCAATATGAGACTCGTATGGAACTTGCGAACTATCATGCATTGTATATGCAGGAACAATTATTCTTTCCATGTGTTGTAGTCATAGTGTCAGTGATTACCTTTTTGGGAAAAGTATGGACAATTCACAAACTTGACAAGGTTCTAAAGCTACTTGCAAGAAATAAAATTCACATGTTCCGAAGAGGAAACAAACATGTTGGAAAATGAAACACACCAGTTGCAGGTATCAGGAGTATGAATCTACTATTTCCCAAAGCAACCCCACCAATATAATTCTAGGAACACACACTTTCTTAAAAAGAAACACATAGGCTGCAGATATCAGGAGTATGAATCAACTATCTCCCGAAGCGACCCCAACAATCTAATTTTAGGAACACATGCTTGCTTGAAAAGAAATAAACAAGCTGCAAGTATCGGGAGTATGAATCAAATATCTCCTCAAGTAACCCCAGTTATGTGTTGAAATAAAATATATTAACTAATTGCATGGAATGTAAAGACTAATCTAGATCGCAAGGAAGAAAATAACTTATTCTAATCATTGCCAAGATGATCACTTCTATTACTCAGACCAACAAATGTAGTCATTGTGTTAAGCACAATTATTCAAGGACATAAAAGAATGCAACCCAACAAATAAATAAATGAAATATGACATGAATACTTAATTGCATGAATAAATAAACACAATCTCACATGAGTAATATAATTGCATGAACAAATCGAATCAAGAAACTAGTTACGGAATTAAATAAAAGAAATCATGCATGAATAGATAACTATATAATTAAATTACAATTAAATTAGGCAACAAGAAATCAAAGAAGTTATCCAAACTACACAGCACTTTGTTCTATTAGAGTGTTGATATTATTCTATATCAAAATTTACAACATAATTTAATTAAATTAATTAAGTTGATCAAAAGAAACCAATCTATTACAAATATGCAAAGAAAATAAATTAAATGAAATAATTTAATCACACAGTGAGGAAATTATAAAACTACAATTAAAATAAAAAAATCAATGAATTATTTCATTGTTATTAAGAGTCCTCCCCAAATAATAGAGAGAGTACTCTATTTTATACATAAAATTAATGGAAACTAGAAATAACGAGTATCTAAATAAACTAACTTATGGATTTAATAAATCCATAGTGGTTAGAACAATTTCATAAATAATTAACAGTTTCCAACTAACAATTAGAAATTAATGAATAGCGTCGAGATCTTTTGCTAACAATTGGAAAATAATAGATAACTCCAATATGTTTTGCTAACAATTAGCAAATAATAAATAACTCCAAGATATTTTTCCCAATAATTCCAAGATTCATGGTTAGCCACTCAAATTAATATTTTGTCTTGGAATTACAAAATTATCTCAGTATCTTTAATTTGCTTGGATTAGAATTATTGTTGCATGAATCCATAATTGTCACATAAAGTAGTAATCTCATGGCTCATGGTTCCAATGACTTATAGCTCTGGTGTTGGCTCACGGTTTCAATGAATCAAGGTTCTTTGGATGAGTTGCAATGCAGAATAGTTCTATGGTGACTTGCAGCAATTGTTGTAAGAAGTTACAGCGTTGAATAGTTCTAAGGAAAGTTGCAACAATTGTTTTAAGGAGTTGCAACAACTGTTGTAAGGAGTTGCAACAACTGTGTGGGAGTTGCAACAACTAAGTGGCAGCATAGAATAGTTCTCTGGCGAGTTGCAACATCTGTTGTAAGGCGTTGCAGCAAGTGAGTTGCAATAGTTGTGTTACAGCAGCTATGTTGCAGCACTCTAGAGTTACAACACATAATAGTTCCCTAGAAAGTTGCAACAATTGTGTGGGAGTTGCAACAAGTGTGTTGCATCACTCCATAGTTGTAGCAGTTGTCGAGCCAGAGTTGCATCACTCCATAGTTCCAGCAGTTGTTGATCCAGAGTTGTAGCACTCCAGAGTTGCAGCAATTATCGAGCTAGAGTTGTAACACTCTAGAGTTGCAACAACCAGCAGTAGAGAGTTGAAGTAGTGGGAACCAAAATGCATCATATGTCGATAGTGGGAACCAAAATGCATCATATGTCGATATCACAATCTGCAAAACAACTGTCGTCTTTGCAAAATAACTCAAAGATAAATGCAAATATGATCTTTTTCTAATGTTAAATCATAAATTTGTGTAAAGTACTAAAGAAATGTAATGGAAACACATTAATTCTAAATCTTTCACAATAATGGATTGATACAAGGTCTAGGTAAGTGGAAAGGGGTTTAAAGTAGGGTAAAATGGCATAAAAAGATTCCATTTATGAATCCTGTCAGTGATTGCATCCTTGTTATTAGAATAAATGGGGCAAAAAATCATCGATGCCTTATTTGTGATAGGTTTACCTATATATAGAAATAAAAGAAAGTTGGGGGATAGGTCAAAGTATAAAGGGAGGTCTAAATCTCCCAGAAAATATATAAGTAAATTTTGGAAGTGTGTAAAAGCTAGGAATGTGAAGAAGGATTGTATATCCAAAAATATTGATTAAATTAAGGGATCTAATTATGCTCCTTCATGGAATGGAAGTCCTTCTTAAAAGGAAGGATTTGATGCACAATCATGATTACCTTTCCTTTCATGACACATTAGTTGCCACATAAAACTAAAAAAATAGGAGAACTCTAACTTTGAGAAACAATTAGAGGTACCTCCAGAATAAATTTTAAGACAGTGTAAAAAAACAAAATGTATGAAATTGAATAAGATTTCATAATATAATTTTTTTATTTATGGAATTTTTTTGTAATTGTTTAAAATATATATTTTTTCTAAAAGTGGCATTTTAAAACTCAACAGAATATAACGTACAATGTATGTGCGCAAGCAACACTATATAGACCAATTTATAGTGTTGATTATAAAATTTTGTAGAGTTGTAAAGGATAATCGATACTAGTGCAATACTACTTTTCCAAAAAAAAATATTGATGTTTTATATTTCTTATAAAATATTCAAGTCAATAATCCCTGAAACTATGACATTGTGTATACACATCACATTGAGGGGAATAAAATAATGATTTTTTGGGGGGTACTACTTACTTTATACTAGTGCAATGTATAATTTTTTTTGCAAATGGTTAAGTACATCAAAATTAGAGCTTTGTATTTTGAAATCATGATATGTGTCACTAGGAAATTGAAAAAGAATTGAAAACAACAATAGTTATAGAAAAAATTGTATATATAGAATATGTAGAATCTATTCTACAGAATTCTTCAGTTTCATAAAAAGTTATTGTATTCCACATAGATAAAAATATCATTGAAATCAAAAACCTTGATAGAACTTTGGAGGAAAACTAGTGGCTGTGTTATATTTAGTCCTAACCATTAGGCTCGTTAGGCCAAACCAAATTCTGAACTAGCCACATTGGATACAAGGCTTGTCATATATCCACACAAACATGTATCCTACCTTAAATCTGAAACTCACATAACACCTAAATTATAACATGTATGCATCTTATAACACATTTGCATTATTTAAAACCACAAATACTAAGCCTTCTATAAAGAATCAAATGTATCTTGGTAGAATGCCTAAATATAATCTAAGTGATGCACCTAGGGTCATGTGTGGTAGTTTGAGGCCTCGTCCATGGCCCTCATTCCTGGCAATAATTATTCAAGGCCTTAGCCCCTTGATTTCATCCCTAAACCAATGCCAAGGCCCCAAGATTGTTATGTGGTGAGAAATTCCTCCTTACAACAATTGCATTCAAAGTCAAAGTCCAGAGCTCATGCACATATTCATGTGTGGTGGTTTGAGACCTCTCCCATGGCCATTGATTTGGAGAAGAATCATTCAAGATCCAAGGCCCTTGATACATGCCCATGGTGTGCAATACCTCATATCGGTGCTTATGTATTTTTAGTTAGAGACCAAATTTACCCTACAATGATCATGCGTGATGGTTTGAATCCTTGTTCATGGAATTGGAGCCCAGGAATCCCCATTCAAGACATAAGGCCCTTCGTTTCATCCCCCAACCATTATCATGGCCCTAGTATGTCTATGTGGTTCACAATACCTCTTAACGATGCTCATATTCTTGATGGGATAACAAAAATCCCCCACAAAGGTCATGTGTGTTAGTTTTAGGTATCATCCATGGCCTTCAATCTCAAGGACAATTATTCAAGGTCTTATACCCTTGATATCATCCCTCAACCAATGTTGAGGACCCAAAATAAATATTTGGTGGGAAATTACTATCAAAGGCATCTCAGTAAAATTCCTATATAAACTATGCAATGCACCTAGAGTCATGTGCGGTGGATTAAAGCCTCATCCATGGCCCTCAATCCATACTAGCATTATTTAGGGCTTGAGGCCCTTTATTTCATCTACCAACCAATATCAAGGCCTTGATAGCAGTTTGTTGTGGATAATTTATCCTAATGATGATCACAGTACCAATCAAAGTCCAAATCTCATTGGCATAGATCATGTTTGGTGGTTTGGGACCTATTTCATGGACATCAAGCCCAAGAATCACCATCTATGAACCAATGCCCTTGATTTCATACCCCAACATTATAAAGGTGTTGATACCTATCTGTGGTGTTGATCTGAAATTCAACTTGAAAACTAAAAATGCAGCAACACAGTGCACACTGGTGAACATAAAACTAAGAGAGAGATGCACAACAAAGACCCAAAGAATTCAAGAAGATGTTGAGAGTAACAAAAAACGACCATCAAATCTATTCAGCAAAAGAGGGTCACCCTTTATTAGGTTGGGTGAATGTTTCCTCAGCAGTTGCAAGAAAGTTGTTGCTTTATTTCTGGAGTGTTCTGCTCAGTGAGACTGGTGAGAGTTGTTTACATTATTACTGACTGGCATAAACTGATGCACTAATAGTAATTATAGAGAACCTTGTTCAACTATATTGGTGAGGGATGTTTACAAAAATAACAAATTGATGAAACTGACATACTAATTATTTATTAGGAAGTGCCCTGCTGAACAAGAATGGTGAGGGCAATTTACAATAGAATCTATTGACACTTTGATAAGTGTTCTCATGTCAAATTGTGAAGGAGGGGGTGTGCCCTTCCTAGTGGCCCAATTCCTCCCTGTTTATATCTGAAAGTGTCCCTTATTTCACCATCAAGTGAGGAAAGGATTGTTGTAAGTTCGTTGTAGACATCCACTTGGCATGTGTTGATGTCTATCCCTTCCATCCCACAAGATGGGAAAGGTATTGTTGTTGGCAAGTGGTGCGAGTCATGGAATCCAAAATGGTATCTGCTAGTAGAGGAGGTTGAAAATCTCGGATATTTTCCATTGGATTATGTACAGCGATTGCCTCTTCAAGGAGAAGTGGCTCGAACAACTTAAGATCATTCACATTGAGAACATTGTGGATATCGAGTTGTGGTGGAAAATCCAGGTGATAGGCATTCTCACCAGTTATTTCCAAAACTGTGTATGGGCCATAACACAATGGGTGGAGCTTATAGTGGTCTCCTTTGGAGTGGTTCTTGTCTAGCAACAACCACACACAATATCCTACTTAAAATACCAAGGGAGTGTGGCGTTTATTGTGCCTCTGATGTATGCGATCTTGTGTTGTTTGTAAGGCAGTTGCTACCAGTAAATGATGTTGTGCTATGTTGTGAATGGAGTTCTGTGTTGAGTGTTTCTCCTATTGTTGGCGTGAAGACCCCAAAGGTGCAAGAGTGAGGGTATCTTTGAGAGAACAAGGCGATGAAATCCAAGACAAACCTTGAAGGGTGAGAAACCAATGGAGGAATGTGTGAAGATAAGATTCCCATTATTTATTTTTGGAAAAATAACTACAAAGAGAGTGGACCAAAGTACGGTTGACAACTTTGTCTGCTCGTCATTTTGGGGGTTAAATGTAGTGGGAAAATGAAGTTGGAAGTTGAGCAAGGACCAAAGAGTACGCTAGAAGGTACTGAGGAAATAGGAGTCTCAATCAGAAATAATACTACTCGATTAATCGAAATGAGGACACACATGATGGAAAAAGAGGTTGGCAGTCTGCTTAGAAAATGTAGTTTTATGATAGGGGAGAAATAGAGCCATCTTAGAACAATGACACACTATGACCCAAATAGAATCATGCTTGTGAAAATTTGTAGGGATGCCACTTAGAAATTCCATGGAAATGGATTCCCATGGACAAGAAGGCACAGGTAAAGGTTGGTACAATGGAGGCGATTAGATGGCTTACTTTGTGAACAAAGAGAGCAGGTGTGGATGAATTTTTCTACTTGTTTGGGTAGTGTGGGCTAGTAGAAATGGCATTGCATATTGAGAATGGTATTGGATATACCGAAATTCCCCCTGCAAAAAGAGGTGTGTGCTTCATGGATGAGAATAAGATGATCCTCTATCTGCAGCACACATAATTTATTGAGTTTGTAGAGCCAACCGTCACGGATCATGTAGTCCATAAAGGATTCCTTGGATGATCATCAGGAATCATTCAGAATTATTTTCATTCCATCCCAAGCCTTAGGGAGTGATGAAAACCAGGATAGTCAACCTTTAGAGCCTTTGAGTCAACTCTATGATCCTTCATCTTATCGCAACCCTATTTAGAGACAGATTGAACAATCCTGTGGGAATGTGTATTGGAATAATTGTGTTCATCCCTCTCACTCTCATGATATTGATCCATTTTTGGATCTATTTTAGTGGTTATCTAGACTCATGATCATTTTGTGCTTGATATATTTCTACTTTGGTTTGTAATCAAGCACAAAGGTAGAATATTTGGACTTGATGGAATGTTAGGATAAATTCACCAGTTATATGATTATACCTATATTTTTAGTTGGCATGTAGAATTAGGGTAGGTAGGTCATGTGCATCATGCATTTCATGATAGTCTAGATTTCATGTTCATGTCATCGCATTTTCATTGTTATATTACTTTCATTTTTTCATCATTGCTCCATTATAAATTTCCTATATATAGAGGTATTTGTATTCGATACTAACCCTTGTGGATCACATCCATAGGTATTTGCTACTAAAGTGTTAGTATTGTTAGAAGTGGGTGTAGGATTGTAGGTATTGGACAACTAGAGATGTTGAGGTTCTCATGTGCTCTATAGTGAGCACATGTCCCCATGTTGGAGCCAAATGTTAACCCCCCCATTCCTAGGGGTAACTAGAGGAGATCATGTCTCATGGCCCACAATGAAGACAGTGATACCGACCATGATGATGATTAGCATGTCCACATATAGCAGTCTAGAATCCTCCCTCGGATTTCCTCTTCTAGTTCAAATCATCCAAGCTCATCACATCCAGTCAACTAATTGTATGGAAGATGGTAATCCAGTGTCACCATGTGGTATGTTGGTCCTTCTTTCATGCGAAGAGTTTCTCATAATTTATTAGGCATGTGAATGAGGATAATTGCTTGAAGTTGGATGATAGATCACTAGCTCAAGAAGTTATGTTTATTTCCTTGTTTCACCTTGGTGGCCAACATTTGTGCCCTAGTCCTATGTTGTCACCACCAAGGAAAAAGGGGTACTACTAGGGGGGCCTCACAAGGGTAACATTTTTTTTCCCCGCCATACATGACCCCTTCCATCCTGGAACTTGTCACAATACACTAAACTTCGTTAATGGGTCATGGCCCATTCTCTCATGAGAAGAGGGGTTGAAGACCTGAAGGTTTAATAAAGCTACTAGAAAAAAAATAATAAAGAAAGAAAGAGAAAATAGAAAAGGACTCTTAAAAGCCACTCCATACTTCAACTCTACCCTTTTTGTGTTCACCCCAGTCCCAAGAAATGATGTTATAGCTTGAAACCTTATAAATAGGACTTGAAAATATGATAAGAGGGCAACAAAAAGGTAGATTAAGGGGTTTGGAAAAATGCAGCACTTAGAAAGTGATAACTCAATAGAAAGTGCACCCTCCACAAAGGAGCTCATAGAAATGGACTCAATGATATCGTAAGCCATGAAGTAAACCCAATACGTACCACTATCACACTTACTCTTGAAGGGTTCATTTCTTTCACTGCTTCCCATGGGACATATCCCTCTACTTGGGTCTTTTTTTTCATTGTTTTGGTTGGCACACCTAATAGGGTCAAATAAAGGTCCTCCCATATTCAAAGTGCTCGGGGGTGGCTTCTACCTATGGTTGGGTGACAATATTGTTATATTCTCTATGGTTAAACGAGCACACCTATTATTTCTAATAGTCATCACAGTGGAAGAACACATAGGATTCTTCTATGATGTTGATGGTAATCGTTACATTGAAGAGGATGTTGTTATGAAGCTTTTTACCCTTTATTTGCAAGAAAATGCAAAATCATGGTTCTGGGGTTTACCTCAAAAAAGCATCACGACTTGGACACAATTCCATGATGCATTCATCAAACGATGGGCATCTAGGAAGGATGGAAGGTTGTTTCTCACCCAATTCCATGAAATTAA
>CBVK0100799705.1:0-10678 GCA_900067695.1 Picea abies
AAATATTCAATTTTTCTTTTTGAAAATAAACCTTTCAAATTTAATAATATATATTTTTATATAATATTTTTTATATTACATAATAAATATAATCTAAATAATAAATTAGATAATAAATAAAACATATATATAATAATAAATAATATATTAGATAATTATGCATAATAATAAATAAATTATAATAATTTTTAGTTATGATCAAGTAATGATTTACGCTATGTTTACCCTGTGCAATGAATCCGCCTTCTGAAACCCAACTCACATCCAGGTGGAAAAAGATATTTGAGTGGAAATTACAAGTAAAAACATGCATTCCCAAAACCAACAAATTGGTGTTATACACCGCCATTGAACGAAAGGATCCATTTTCCAACACTAATATGATGAATAGAAGTCAATCGGAGCTGAGTATTTGCCTTACAGATGGCGGGGTGGGTTTCGCCATTTTAGACAGTGGATTGGCAAGCAGGCTCAATGACAATCGTAGTGTCTTTGAATTTCCACGCGAGATTTGACAGTCTAAAGAACTTAGTTTTAATGAAAAGGTGGGTGATTTAATTAAAATTGCAGTTTCCAAGAACTTCACCTGTCACCCGAGTAATAAGAAACTGCAGTTTCCAAAAAATCAGCCGTAAGAAACTGCAGTTTCCAAGAACTACGTCGTCGCCTAAGCAATAAGACCCCAAAGTTGATAGCCAATAGCATTTAAGAGAAATAAAAGTTTTTTATTTATTTTTATTACAATAAATCTAAATATTACATTTTTCTATATTAAACTGAGGAAATTAAACTTAAATTTAAGTCGAAGCTACAACTAATTGAAATTCAACTAGTGACTCATTGCTATAATCCCAAGCCTTTCGGCAGGGAGTAATAAAGGGTATAGGGTAGAGTCATAAAAACACATTGATCGGTGTCACCGTGCAAATGGAAAACATGACGCCAACAAAATCCAAATGAGTTTTTTTGACCCCCCACCATTGATAACCTTTCACAAAGCAATCCAATCATACAACTTTTGTATAAAGAAGATGCATGGTACACAAATTAACATGAAATGTAATATTTGTTTTTCAAAAATCTGGTATAAAAGAGGTATAAAAAATATATGGGAATTTTTAATTTTTTAAAAGTAATTTTTATTATACTTATCGCTTGAGGGAACATTTTTATTTCTTTTTGGGATCGAGGGAACATTTTAATACCCACACATTTAAATGTTACTTTCAAATTATTCTAGCATTTCCACATAGCCGCAGGTATATGCTGCCATGTATTTTTGTATTTTTTAAGGTCGCGGCTAAGCCACACCAAATTGGTGTATGAGACCCCCTTGTTTGTGGGACAAGGAATGGACTCCCTTCGTCCAGGGATTTGACTGATAAAATCTACGGAGGTATACATACCCTACCCCACTCTGGATTTGAACTTGTGACCTCTTAAAAGGAAACACATGTTTATAATAACATGATTTGATTTTTTTCAAAATCACTAATGCTTTATCTTGTACACTTATATTATTTTTTATTAATACACTTGTTAGTCCGTGCTTTTAGCATGGCACTATAGTATTCGATACATTTTTGGTATTAGTTAGTCGTTTGATTTCTAATATTTTGTTCAATTATAAAGTACTATATAGGAAAATCTTAATATTACATCTGGGCGCTCAGGAATGTGTCCGCTGCGAACTAACGGTGCACTGCGAACTAACAGTGTCGGTTAATGAGTTCAATGTTACTACAGACACTGCCAAGTGGAGAAATCGACCAAAGATATCATGACGACGTCCACGTGCAGATGAAATCATCATTCATTGGAAATTGTGGATACAATTAGTCTACTTTCATGCATAGTAACGGAGTAACAAGAGTTTTTCTACATTAAATTTGCTATTCACTATTTTATGAGTTAAAAATTAAATAGCAATTAGGTTTCAACCAGCCTTGAGCGATGAAGCATTGATGGGGAATAACTTTTTTTTCCAAGAAATTTTTTTCTCAAATTTATATAGAGTATAAATTCATTTACAAGTTAGCTGCCGCGAGCTTTGAACCGTGGTCAGTGCACTATCAGTGCTGGACCAATACAAAAAGCTATCAACTATCAAATGATACTAATGTAGGAAATAGGACAACAATCTTTCCATACAATTAGCTTTCCATAAAACTATCGACTATCTACAACAATGAGGGACAGCAAACCTCGATCAAAAGATACTAATGTAGGAAATAGGACTCTCTACTCCTCTATCACAGTGGAAAATTGAGAGTCTCCCTGTCACTTCATTTAGAGCTCTCTTTGAGAGAGCGTCTGCCTCGTTGTTGTGCGATCTGGAAATGTGATGGAATTTGATGTCGGTGAAGTGTTTGGATAGATCCAGTGTTTTTTGCTTCCAGCGTTCGACATGGACTGAACGAAGATTGGATTTTTGAGTAATCCAGTCAATAATGACTCTTGAGTCACCCAGAACGAGTAAGTGATTAATAGACCAAGAGGAAGCTAAAGTGAGGGGGGCCCATAACCCCAAGAGCTCAGCTTTAGTGTTCGTACCCACACCACAATTGAAAAACCATTTCGTGATCCTCGACGGATGGTTTTTGAAAAAGCCTCCAGCTCCACAACAACCATTTGACTGCGCAACTCCGTCAAAGCAAGCGAGGGTGTACCCTATAGGCAGCTTAAGATCAACAGCTTTGTAATGGAAAGATTTAACCGTAGACAGTTGCCAGTTGAAGGAAGTCAAAACTCTGTGCACAACAGTCAGCAAGGTAGGTGGTCGATCCTCAAAGATCACTCTGTTCCGTTCTAACCAGATTTTCCAGCAGACGTGGGCAGCCATACAAATCGGAGAGGATTTTTGTGTGTCCCACAAATTAAAACAGTCTGAGATAGTGTCGCCGCTCCAGGAAAAGGGAAGAGAAAATTAAAACAGTCTGAGATAGTGTCGCCGCTCCAGGAAAAGGGAAGAGAAAAATGCTTGAGCAGACTAGTCCAGACCTCCTTCATGAAATCACAGTGTACCAGGAGATGGTGGATGTCTTCAGAAGCACAGCAACAAAGTAGACAGATTCCGGAAAGTAGACAGATTCCAGAAAGTAGACAGATTCCAGAAAGTAGACAGATTTCGGGCCCCTCCCGGCCTCTCCGTCAGAGCATGTCCCATGTGAGGATCTTCTCTTTCCCATCAAGCCAGATAAAAAGTTTTAATTTAAGAGGGATTGCCCAATTCCACAACTGTAGATACCATGAGAAATCAACGCCGAGGTTCAGCTGTTTTAGAAGATCAGTATATAAATTCTTTACCGTGATGATGCCCGTGGCATCCCCTCCAACCCACAGCAGAGAATCTGGTTCATCTATAAGGGAAATGCCGGCGCTTCTAAGTGCAGATGTGAAAAGGGTCCATTCAGTAGCCCACGATCCACTTAAAGATAGGCCGCGGCTTCCCTTCCAAGTATCCGGCAAAGAGTGGACACCAATCAGAACTCTTACCTGTGCTAAATTCAGAACGTTTAATGAGCAGAGCTGCGAGCACAATGTTGGTGAGAGTAGCGAGCTATCCTCCAGCCCGAGGATCTTATCCTTTCCAATGTTAATCTCCGTACCAGAGCCAGGCTTCCATCGGAGCCAATGGAGAATAACTGGAGAGGAGGCAACCAGGCCCTTCCAGAAGGAGGAAGCCCTCTTTAGCTGAAAGGCTGACTTTCGAAGCCAGTTGCAAAGCAGCTGGGAGCCCAGGTATTTTTCCATAATGATTCGGTGCCAGATGTTGTCGTGAGTAACTGCTCTCCAAAAAGAACTAGCCAAAAGGGTTGTGTTGAAGGTGGAGAGGTTCTTGAGACCCCAACCCCCTGCCCTTCGAGGTTTTGAAAGTGACTCCCAACTGCAAAGGTGAAATCGGTGTTTACGCACATGGCCATTCCACATAAAATTGAAGGAGAGTCTACGAAGAATAATGATGATCTTGTTTGGAATAAGCTCTAGGGTCATCCAGAACACGGCAAGGCTTTCCAGCACAGATTTAATCAGGATGAATCGACCACCCAGGGACAACCATTTATTACACCAAAAGCCAAATTTTCTTTCAAAGATTGCAACAAGCCAACGCCAATCACCGGGAGAGGAGGCTCCCAGCTTCAGCTGGTAACCAAGGTATCTGAACCCTTCACTCAAGTTAATAAAGGTGAAGGGAATGTGGTCTTTGAAGCTAAGGAGTTCAAGATCCGTTAGTCCCCAGAAGTGGACTGAGGATTTTGAGTGATTGATGGATAATCCCGAGATAGAGCAGAAGAGGTGTAGAATGTCCTGGATTACTAACCACTCCGCTAGATCAGCTTTCGTCATGAGGAGAACATCGTCAACAAACATAAGATGAATGATCTTTATGAACTTAGAAACCTTTATGCCGGATAAGTGGTGTTCGGTGAAGCTTTTGGAAAGGAGGAGGCTAAGGCCCTCCATTATCAAGATAAAGAGATAAGGGGAGAGTGGGCATCCCTGTCGGAGCCCCCTCTTACTTTTGAAAAAACTTGTAGCCTCTCCATTGATCAATACTACAAAATTAGCACTAGTGACACAGGCCAGAATCTAATTAGTAAGCTTGTCTCCAAAGCCTACTGCGTGTAGAATTAGTCTCAAAAACTCCTAATCAATGCTGTCGAAAGCTTTTTTGAGGTCGAGCTTCAAGACCAGCGCCTTTTGATTTTTCTGCTTGATGTTGTGGATGCACTTGTGGGCAGCTCCAATAGCATCCTGGATTCTTCTTCCCTTCAAGAATCCGAGTTGTTCCTCCGAGAGACTCCTCCGTAGAAAGGGCTTGATCCGATTAGAGATGACTTTAGCAATTACCTTATAGATAAGGTTGCACAGGGCGATCGGTCGGTAGTCATTGAAGGAGAGCGAGTTGTTTTCTTTCGAAATCAAGACCAGGAAAGTGGAATTAACTTAATGTTGCGATGATAGCCATTTCATATATAAATTGAAATTTGCATTTTTATTAAATAGTGGTGTGGTGTTGGGGTATTAATTTTGTAATCAGTTAAAGTTGTTCATAAGAGGATCATTGCAAATGCTAAAAATATGACAAAAATGCATATTCCTTTATTCATTATGATTGCATTTAATGGCCAAGATGTCAAGGTTACGACCGAGTGTATTGGATCATGTCATAATGATAGCTAATATAGTTTCTATAAATTCAAATTTATTGTAAAATTAATTATTTATTAATTATCATTATTCATGATGGTAGCTAATTTAGTTTCTAAAATTTAGCATTTATTGTAAAGTTAATTATTTATTGATCATTATTACTTTTAAAATAAATCTAATCACATAAATTCAGAAAATTACTATTATACTCACATAATCCGAGAGTTATTCTTGTTTAATTTATTTTCATTAAAATGAATCTATTTTAAAAACTACACTTAAGAAAATGATGATGCCGACATCTTACACTAAGGAGATGAAATTTTTAAATATGAAGATGATAATAGTTTGATTTATAATAAACTTTCATAAAATTACAAATAATTTTCAATAATTTTAAGTTGGCAAATTGCAAAGGAGAGAATGGCATATATTTATCTATAGTGTTAAAACTATCAGATCCGTCATAAGGGTAATAACAAACAAGGGTTGCATGGCAACGTAGTCCTTGTCGGGTTGAATTGGGAATAAATGCACAGGTATGGAGGCCTGAAGTAATCGTGGGTTGTTGATCTTGAAAGAGAGTGCGGACCGTTGATCCTCATAGCATACCTGAAATTCATCGATTCGACAATTCGGGAGATTTGGCATGAGGTAAGTTTATAACGGTCGGAGCTCATCATTTAATTTCATCGTCACTTTTCACTAATAAACACTAAACAGATCTTAAACGACTTGTTGATGTTTCCCACTCAAAACACTCACATAGACAATCTGTAGGATAAACAATAGGGCAAGAATTAGGCCTTGATGGACCTCTATTATAGGAATGGAACCAACACATAGCACAACTTCTCAAGGCTTCTGTTGTTCCTGAGATTGATTCTTACATAACTAAACAACGTTTAGTCTGTTTATACGACCACCAAATGGGGATTGACTTGAAACCAATTTCACCCAGATTACGCTACTTGTGTGCCAACTTTAGCATGTGGTTAACCTACCACACAATCGTAATCATAATAAATACAAGCTACTTTTACAGTGCCATATTCTTTGATTGGGATTTCCTTCGCCAATTTTGTCGAATTTATGTCAGCATATGCAACATGAAATGCCATATTCCTCAGCATTTAATGTAAGGGGTTCTTAATAGAGGTTGCTCTACAATAACGCAGTTTCAACTTCCAATTCTGATCTGAAAGTGTCGAAATGGCAGGGTTGACGAGGTGGGTTTTAATGGCATTAATGATTGTACAGTTATTTTGCATTGGCATGGCATGGACTGGTCAGATCAATGGTAGAGTCTTGTGCGATGTGTGCATTTTTATAGTGCTTCTAAGATGTAACTTTAAGTGAAATTTATGATAAGATAATACAGAGGCAGTATCTCGTTAGTTGAGTCGTAAATTTAATTTTAAGTGATGTAGAAATGATTGACAAAACTGTTAAAATAAAGCAAGGTATGAATTACACTCATTTGCAATAGTAGAAAAAATGAAGATGTGCCCTTGACAGATGATTAAGAATGCAACAATTTACACAGATCAGAGGTCTTGTTTTTACTCACGGTAAGAACAGAGGAAAAACTGTAATTGAATGGACTTCTGATGTATTAAGATCACAGTAGATGTATTACTAAATTGTGATTATTCAATCTTGAAGAAGTACAGAAGGAAGCTAATATGAAGAGGAAATGGAAACACGGGGAAAACACATAACTCAAACTAAAGGAGACTTAGAATCTTTGTCTTCTCTTGTATTAATATTCAATAAGTTCTTTGTTTTACATTCAGCCAGAAAAAAGCATGGAAAAGATCTAAGATCTATGTATTTATACAAAAATTGTCTTAACTAGAAGTAGTTAGACTTTCCACAATATCTGCTCTAAATATAGAATACAATCCAAATTGAAAAATAGAACACAGATTTTGCTGAGTTATGGCTTGATGTGTTGGCGCTTCATAAGCTCCTTTATTTGCTCCCGGATGTGCTTGCTTTCCTCTGTTCATTGAACTGGGTACACATTTCCATCAATGTTATCACAAATCTCGAAGGTTCAATGTTCTCGTTCAATTTGAAGGCAAATACCTTATTGTGTACTAGTGGTAGCTTCTCCCGGATCTTCATTACTGCATGGGCTATAATTTGGTGTTACAAACTAGGTTTTACCAACAACGCGTTGATCTTGAGCAAATCAATCTGGTTCATCTGTTGGATGATAGATTGTATACTTTCCTTATTCTTTCTGGAGCTTTCTTTATTCTTTTCTATGTCGATTTATCCAAGTGTCTTAGAGATATCATTACCTTTGAATTCAACCAATTCCATCTCTACAACAAACATGGTATTCAGACAAGGGTCTTTTGCCTCCCTAGCAAGCTTGTTGGTTTCTTCTAGGTTTGTCTCTCAAACTTTCAAGGTCATTTCACCTTTTACCTGTTCATATTGTGAAAAAGGGGTGAGACCAGGAATATTGGCTTTCTGCATGCATACATTGAATTCCTAAAATTTGGATCTAGCCATACAGGCATCGTTTTCTTTCTCATAAATACTTTTTAGAGAATTATTTACTGCCTTATAGTATTTCTGAATAGTATCCATTTTTTGATAATATCTTGTTGGACAACTTCCAGCTTTTCATTAATTTCATATGCTTGTTTTTGGAATGCAATATTATATGTCTTTGTCTTCTCCAGTGAAGTTATTCTGGTCTGCAACTGTTGTATTGAACTGTCTCACTGAATAATCATGGAATTACTAATCTATAAATTATGGACACTCATCTCCAGTTTTTCTTGTAGCTGCTTCATTTGTTGTTGATAAGCCAACTTGATTTTCTCTATGTCATAATTCATTCCGCTCCTGATAATTTGTTTATGCTTTGCATTTCATTCTGCAACCGTTCAACCAAGAGAGAATTTTCTTGCAGTTGCTTTGTAAGATTACCCACTGACCATTGGTTAGTAGTGGCAAAGGCTCCTAGTGAATCCGCAACCTCTTTGGCAAATTCAGGGTCATTTTGTTCATGTCCATCATATATTATTTTGTGTCTCTTGGTGGTCACTCCTTCCTTCTAGTGAGATTCTTTTCTGATGATAGCTTTTCTTTTATTATTGAAAAAGAAACTTGATGGGGGCATCTCTTCAGGCAATACGGGAGTGAGTTCGTCTAGATGGATGACTTCGGAACTGGGAACCTCAAAACTGGTTGATAAAGGAGTTACCGAGGGAATAGGGGAAATAAGTGCAGTAGACTTTTCTGGACTAGTAACACTGGGAGTAACAATGGTAGTAACTGGTGATGAATGGAAAAAGCATGACCATGTTTCATGAAGGCTTCAAGGGAAGTTAATAATTGTTGATCATTTAGGCTTAGCATTGATGCTTTTATATGTTTAAATAATGCATGTATATTGTTCAATACTTCTTCAGTTTTGTCTTCAGTGGAGCTACTTGGCCGGGGTTTTGTGGATCTAGTTTCATGTGAAGATGGAATGGGATTTGACTCTCCTTGCAAAATCTTAGGTAAGTTATTCCTTCTGTGCTTTTGAAAGCTGAGGAAACCATCATGTTGGTCTGGAGGTAGAGTCTGAAATTTGTTTTGGACCTCTTCATAGGATCTAGCTCCTGAGAAAACATCGTCATAAGGGGAGTATTCGTGTATATATATTTTCATGTTGAAATGAGCCAAATGATTCTCTACCATCCTATGAGGATCATGTCTTTTGAATTCAATGTCAACTAATTTGACATCTTCCAAGGCTGCAGCCTCGACTTTTGAATGACCAAAATCTAACAATGTAAACATGCCAACCTATATGGGAAAAGTTGGCCATACCTTTTTCTGAGCCACTTTCAAGTCCTTGGTGATTTCTCCTACCACTGTTTGGTATGCCACTTCTCTGCGGACCAGCCTATCAGGCAAGAATTTTGGAAGGGCATGGGGAGAAATGAAGCAACCGAACACTCTAATGTAAGAGAAGTTCTCTTCAATGTACTGATCTGCAATTGTGCCTAAGTTCCCCATAATGTGATCTAAAATCCTGGACAGAGGGTGACCATAGATAGCTACATGAATGGGTACCACTACATTGTGACAAATCTCATAAAAGAAATCTTTAACATTTTCTTCCCATAGTTTGGAGTGGTAGAAATGTATAGGCTCGGAACTAGCCGGGGTCCAGCTCCAGTTCATTAGGGGAAATGGAGTCATGAAGAAAATGGCATCCATGATGTAGGCTGATATGTAAAAAGGAGCATGTTGCTCTCTTGATTTCAATGATTTGTACTCGACAACCTCCTTAGCTAGGTTACCCAACAACATTTTTGCCTAGTTGAAAGTATAGCTTTCAACCACTTCATTGATTATAGACACCCATTCAAATGTGAAATGTGTAGGGTTTTTCCTTCCAAATAACCGACAGAGCATCATGGCAATGTATAAAATGTGAGCATCTAAAGATGTTGTGGAATATATACCATAAGCGTCAGATTTAAACTTGGCTGGATTTCCCCACCAGGTCTTGATTATGTCATGACCAGTTCTACCATATTAAGTGCATTCTCTCCTTTCAAAATCTAGAATAAATGCAGCATTATACGTGTATTTGGGTGCAGAAGATAGTTTATACATTACTTGTATGTCCTCCGGACGAAAGGAGCCAACGGAGGTGTTCTGGTAACTGATAATGCTTCTGGTTTGAATGTTAACATGCTCCAGAGCCCAACTTATCATGTCATTGTAGGGTATAATCTTTGGTCGAGCAGCAATCCTGTGCAGTTGAGACTAATCTAAGCTTGGTTGAGAATGACTTGTCTTCTTCTTCCATTGAATCGTCTGGACAGAGAAGAATCTCATGTTCCAAGATATCGTAGACCTGTTTCCAAGACTTGATGGCGTCTGTAATTCGCAAAGTGGTGTCTGAGAGGATATCTATGTTTGGGTTGGAATCATCTGTTGATGCATCTTGCTTCTCCCTGGTTTGCGTGGCGCCATAATTCTCAGAGAGATGAAATTAACCTTACTGTGATAAGAGAAGTCTGTAAGCTCTCAATTACTGAATGAAAAAATCTAATTGCAAATGGTAGAATGACTTGAGATTCGAAATGTGTTTATTCATAAAGTTTATCAATCTTCGTATTGATCTAGTGACAAGGTGATTATTAAAAATCTATGGAATTTATTAACCGGTGATTGCGATATTTACCAAATCTTTAACTTTAGCCAATTATAAATGTCATTAATACTTTGGTGGTTCGGCATTCGCAGGTTTTGAATGTAAGACGACATAAATCTCTGGAAGGCGGAATTGTCAGAGCAACTAATCACTTTTATGTTTTAATTAATCATGCTATAAAAAGCCTTTAACCTTAAGTACTTCGAAACTTCGGTATTCAGGGGTTTTGAATGAAGGATGATAGAAATCCTCCGAAGGGGAACTCCTGGAGTAAACATTCTGATCTGAATGGATTTCCGCACGTGAAAGAACTTAGCGCCATGTTGATTTCAAGGTGGCGACAAA
>CBVK0100799706.1:0-10678 GCA_900067695.1 Picea abies
AAAACCCTAATTCCTTAATCCAGGATTAATTTAGAAAACCGCTAAAAATAGCAGAATAAAAATAAAATTCGGGGCACTGCCCCGAATGCTACATGTAACCAGGGGGGCATAACTGCCCCCCTTGGACCCCCTTAGGAAGCGCTCAATGCACACGAAACAAAGAGCACTACTACGAGGGATCGTCAAACACAGTTGTCGAATCTGAGGCACCCACACAAACACATGCAAATAATATAACACATACCCAACAATTAATAGTCAAACTTCATTAAAAGTTATTATTGGTAAAGCTACAAAATTTATTAATGATCAAACTTCATTATAAGATAATTTTTCAAATTTTATATTATATTTTTTAGTTGTTATAAAATTACCTTTTTAACAAATTATTTTCTTTAAATAAGAACAATAAAATAATTGTTTTTAATATTATTTCTTTTATAATTGCTCTTCTATTTATTTTTCTTTAGATAAGAACAATAAAATAATTGTTGTTAATATTATTTCTTTTATAATTGCTCTTCTAAAATATTAAATGATATTAAAGTATTTTTTTAAATAAGGGAGACAAATTTGCTAATAAAATGGAAAAAATATACACAATTACAATAAAAAATATCTTAATTTTGTAAGTAAAAATTTATACAATTTTTTAATAAAAAATATACTAATTTTATAACTATACTTAATTCAAAGAAAAATTGAAATTCTTAAATACAAAATTTAAAAAAAATGTCATAATGAAATCCAAAGAAATGATGAAAGCATCATGCACTTTGGAGCACTCAAAATGTGTTTATCCCAAGATTTGTTAATAAAATAAACTTCCTTGTTTAAATAAAAATTATAAACAAAATATGAGTAGTAAATTAAACTTACTTATTAAAATAAAGTATTTAATTTTAAAATTATAAACAAAATATATAAATATAACAAAGTAACTACTTTTCAGTAGTAATTCTTATCTCACATTAAGAAACCAATGAATGATTTTGATTTTAAAATGGAATCAATAACCATAACCAGGTATTTATCTGCTCTTAAAACTGTATCTGCTCTTTCATTATCGGATTTATGATACAATAAAAGCAGGAAGAGATTTAGTGCATACTAATGATGTGTTTTTGCATCTTAATCTTGTTAATACGGTAAAAAGAAAAGAAACAGCATATGTTAACATTGTATGAATCAATTATTATCTAAACAATTTCCTAGTCTTTTCCTACCATTAGATAATGAATGAGTTTTTTCCTCGTCTTTCTCTACCATTTCCTTTTCTGCTTGGTGAATCGAAAAGGAGATTCTATATGCCATCATGACTGGAACAATGAAAGTCCTTCAACTGGAATGCAAATTGAGTTACTTTTTCAACGCATCCAACTCAGGCCTGCAAAGACTGTATTTAAAAGATCCAGTAGTTTATATGATCAAAGCCGTAGGGGATTAACAAATAGGGACAATAAAAAATAGATACAGTTACCTAGGTATTCACATTATGTACTCCATTCCATTTTGGCTGCTGTTAATAGTTGTGAATGTGTGCCTCTTACATACCGAAGAATTGAACCTGAAATAACTGGACCACCTATTTATTGTTGTGCTGATTTTGAATCTCGTATCAGCACAGCATTAAATGCTAAGAAACATTACAATTACATTAATTCCATAGAATCAAATTACAATTTTGAATGCTAAGAAACATTTACTTATAATTCTTTCAAAAGAAAGTCAGATGTTTGTAGTACGCAGTCGTAACTGTAAAACAACTGAGAATAAAAAATACCGTTGATTCAATATGACTAGAATTGGTAATCATTTAAATTACCTCCAATATGAAAATCAAGCTTCGCAACTACCACATACTTCATTTATTCAACTGAGACTAAGAACTTGAAGTAAGAATATCCAACATGAAAATTAAACAACTCTATTATTCATTGATAATGGATAATCCATTGATAATCCAAAGTAGTGAGAAATGTTAGCAGCACTGAAGATGGGTCCCTAAAGATATAATAATAATAGCATTCGACATATATACATAGGAACAGTAGGTTTCATGCACAGCGAGATGACACAGCCCTCTTACATCTCTTACTGATTCATATGAAACTGAGTGAGTAAAGAGGATAAATAAGGACAGTGCCATCTCGTCTGCGCGCGAAACACAGCAAGCCCTCCTCTTTTTCCCGATGATATGATCTACCCTTCCACTCTCTGTATGTACTGCTTTTACACAAATAGTTATATAAGCATAAATTTACATGGGAACACAAAGATAGATTCCCATATTTAAAAGGAAAAAACGCGATCTTGGTCCCAATCCTTGGGGACTTCAATCGAATCTCTATCTTGATAATATCAATATTTAATTGAATGGATGGGAGACTTCCGATTATCTGGAGAGGCAGAACCATGACTTATCTTGTAGCTATTAGCTTTGACAGGTCTAAGCTTCTTTCGTAACATAATTATTCTTGATTTACTTTATCCATGACTTGACTTCACGTAGCAAATTACGACTGGTCAATAAAAGGAGACCTCCCATAAGGCTTTATTTAAGCTGAAAGGTTGCTTCTCCCAAGTCGGTGTAGGATCAAATAAAGCAGGCCGGCCTTACCAGATAAGACCGACGTCACATAACCTTACATCACAACGAACTTTTTAGTTGAGAACACATGACAAGGGTGAGATTCTTTTTAGTTGAGAACACAAGACCAGGGTGAAATCCTTAATCTAACCAATGGCTAGTTGCACTTTCTTGGTTCAAGTGAACATATTTCTGGCTTCACTTGTACAAGTGAGACCACGATCACTATGGACATGATGTTGGGGCAGGAACCACCATCAACTAATTAAGCTACTTTTTCCATGATTCTCATAGAAATATAGAGGGAGGGTACCTACGCTCGCTGAGGTCTGGTAGTGGTTACCACATTTACCTCCTTTTCAGAATGTTGATCCTCAAAATCAGCAGCATTCGTGTGATGGCATCTAATTTATTGAGCAGACAAACATTTGCTTAAGATCGATAAAAAAAAATGAATAGTAAAAACGTTTCTTAGTATCTTCTTAATAAACGAAGACGAATGAATCTTTAGAAGCAGAAAAGAGTACAAACAGGATGAACGACGAATCTGTAAGAGGGTGCACAAAAGTGTTAAAAAACGAAAAACGAATTGGAGAAGCGTTTACAAGCTTACACTAAGTGTTATAAGAGTTTAAATATAAATACTATCACGTAGAAGAGATCCAAACAAGTGTTTTAGAGTTTCAATACCACCCTCTTAAATGAAGTCTTGCTAAGAGTGGAGTATCTCATATGTGAATAGGTTAATAAAATAGGTGTAAAATTATAAAAAAACAATGATAGAATATTTTTTCTTAACTTTCATTTGTTTTTTAAGATTAAATATTTAACAATGTATGAAGAAAGGAAAATATACTTTAAAGATAAGAATAAATAAGAATAAATAAAGGATATACTTTATCTTTAAATATAAAATATAAATATATAAGATGTATTGTGTATTTATGATAATATGTTATTGGAAGATGTAGGGCAATCTATTATCATTCTAGGTTTTTTCATGCTCTAGTTCTTTACTACCCCACACATGATAATGAGATACATGTTTTGATGAAATATATTAATAATTCAAAACAATATTTATTTAGAAAAGAGACTTCACCAACATTGAGAATTGGTAATTGAAATTCTTATAGGTTTATGATTTAATAAAAAAACATTATAAATAAATCAAAATTTTGTATCTTTTTTACCTCATTAAATGTGCTATACAAAGAGAAACACTAACAAAACCACAACACAAAAAATATTGGCTTTTAAGTACATGGCTATAGATATGGATGTATTCAACATTAATTTTAAAAAGATGAAAAGAAAGAAAATGAGAATTTTACGGGAAAATTTATACCATGGTGAAGCTCATGAAGAAAAAGGTGAGAACATAAATAAACATCATACACAACATGGGTCACTTAACAAATTCAATAAATTGTGTGCTCCTAAAGGAGAACACTTTGAATATTTTAAATCATTTTGATGTTGAATAAATAGTAGCCAACTTAAATCATTTTGGTGTTGAATAAATAGTATCCAACTTGCAAAGGTTATATCAAGAGTCAACAAAAATGTAATAAAAGGTAACTAGTCCCATTAGAGAATACATACTCTATTATGATAGTAAAATGAATAATAAAACTAATTCATTTTATAGTGCATTTCTAGTAACTAAAGGCATGGGAAAGTATCTATATTCACTAAATGGATAGTTTTATAAGAACTAAACAAGGATATGGCTATTTATTTGTGATTTATGGTTCTCATACTTTAAATCCTTTTCTAATATTTAAATGGAAGTTGTTTATAAGAAAACAAACATTTTCACATCATGTAAAGAGTGCATTTCCTACATTATAACAAGTTAAACATTTTTTTATTTTTCATTATAATTTTAAGATTAATAAAAGTAAAGAAAGTATCTATATTTACTAAATGGATGGTTTTATATGAACTAAACAAGGATATGACTACTTATTTGTGATTTATGGTCCTCATACTTTAAATCCTTTTCTAATATTTAAATATTTAAATGAAAGTTGTTTATAAGAAAACAAACATTTTCATATCATGTAAAACGTGTGCATTTCATGCATTATAACAAGTCAAACATCTTTGTACTTTTCATTATAATTTTAAGATTAATAAAAATAAAGAAATTTCTTTATTTATGAATATTATTTTACTTGATATGTTTATAAATGTTAAATCTTTTGTTTATGAATTTTTTTATTGATATTTTACTATTATAGCCATTTGTGTCAAATATGATTATAGTTTCTAATTATATAGAATAAGATGAAATAACCCTTAAAAAAAAACATATATATATATATATATATATATATATATATATATATATATATATATATATATATATATATATAATAATAATAATAAAAAAAAAATAAAAAAATAAATTAGTATTAGAAACAACAATAAAAATAAATAATTTTCTTTTATTTTAATTAAAAAATGTCTTTTTTTTCTAATTTTCATCTATAATGTTTTTTCTTTACATTTTTATATTATTATAGTTAGTCTATATATATTTAATGATTAAATTAATGTATCTAATTTTATAATCATATTTATTTATATGTGAATATGTAAATAAAATATTCTATAAAAAAAAATTCTAATTTTTTCATGAAATGTTTTCTATGTGAACTATAATATGGTCAACAATATCTTATTTTATAATAACCCTTAACCCTTTTCAACATAGAAGAATAATTAGTTGTAACAATTTAGTAAGTCTTAGAAGGTTGAATAAAATAGAAAAGGGGAGGGTTATCATGATTTTCTACTAAGTGTTAGAACATTGAATGAAGGACAGAAATCAAGATTATGATAACCTAGTAAATAAAAACTATAATACCCTCGATGGGGTGACATATGGAAGCCACATGCACCATGTGACCATGCACAACAACCACCCCCTCTCTCTTAGGTTGGAAACACAACGATGCTCATTTACTTCTGGTGTGATCACCTTTGCAAGCACACCTACTATTGTCCTCCATCCTATACAATGCTTGTGTGACTCTCATGTCTCCTCAGTTCACTCTGTGAGTTAACCTCATCACTCTCCCTTGGAATATGGATTAGTATGCTCTTTCCTCGGCCTTGTGAGCTCTTCTCCCTGTGCCCACTCTTCATTCCATGCTCGATCTCATCTTTTGCTCCAAACACCCTCCTTTGGCCTCGCACACTTGTTGCACCTCCTATCTCCCTCTGCGTGATCCACCATGTTGTCATATTATTCCTAGAACATGAGTGATCCAGGTGGATAATTGTGGCCACCCACCTTTTC
Source organism: Picea abies (assembly GCA_900067695.1). NCBI lineage: Eukaryota > Viridiplantae > Streptophyta > Pinopsida > Pinales > Pinaceae > Picea > Picea abies. The sequence continues at coordinate 5,901 of CBVK0100799706.1, forward strand.
CAACTGGCTCAAAACATTTTTCTCACAATTTTGGTAATTTACTATTTTTAGTAGTTTTTCGGGTCGTGAAATTCTGGAGCCATTTTGAGGCCCTAAACAATGTTTTTTTGGAAAACGAGGAGCAACATGGAATTTCCTTCGATGTTTCTCACATAAAACTTGTATTCCTGAGATAGATATTTCCAACGGGCTATCGTGCACCTAAAATGAAGATTATATGCAAAAGTTACAACCCTGGGAAGTTGATGTACTAACTTAACCAAACGGGACCCACATGACTTTTGGCACTTCATCTCCTAGGGTTAGGATTTTGGATGTATATGGTTTTTTGCATTCTTGTTTATTGTAAAAAGGCCTTCAAAGCCTCATTGTGATCATCTTCTTGCAAATGCGAGTAGCCATCACATCTCTTCTCAGAGATAAGCTACCACCATTCTAGCAAGTATTTCACTCTGTATTTTTACAGTCTCTCTACATTTCTTTCATTAATAGAAATCATGTATTACTTTATATCTGTGTTTAAGGTTGCATATTTGATACATTTATGTTATATTATTGAATATCTACAATATTTCTATTCATTTATTTATTATATCTACGCTCACATTTCGTGCCGAAAATAATCTGGATCAGTGGTATCAAAGCAGGCTGCTCGTTGCATTTTACAGTTTCACCTTATTTCCTTATTGAATAGAAAACCAATTTTACTGTATCTCTATTATTTTGTGTTAAGAATCTATTAATAATCTGTAGTCATTTCATTATGCTCATAAAATACGGATCAGTGGTACCATAGTGGTCTGTTGCTTGTCATCTTAATGCATGTCCCCAACGAGATCAAAGTACAAAGAGTTGGGTCTTGATATTGTTTCTATTGAGGAAAATGGCTCTTGCACACCCAAACGACCACTCATGGCAGGGGAAAATAAATATGACGGGAAAGGAGATCCTTTCAAAATGTTTCTTGTGGAATCCCTCACACAACAGAGGAACGAGATGATGAATAGTTTCGCGTAAATCCTTTGGCGACTACCAACAGATGAAACATCTTCTTTGAGTGGAGGCATCACCCCCTTCAAGGTACAAATCAACTTTGATATTCTTGTATTTGAAGGTCAGCTAGATGAAAATATTATAGACAAGTGGTTGAATCTACTAGAAGGGTATTTTTGTGTCCATTACTTTTTGAATAGAGAAAATATTACTCTTGTGCTCCTCAAAGCCATTCCCCATGTCAAAGATTGGTGGGAAAATTTTTGTGAGCAAAAGGAAAGAAAGGAACCCTCATTATTTATAGTCACGACTACCTGGGAATCCTTTAGGGGTGCTATTAAGGAACAATACTGCCCTGTCGGAAGTTATGATAACTTGTATACCAAATGGACCACACTGTAGCAATAAAGAGACCAAGCAGTGCCAGAGTTCACAAATATCTTCCATACCTTGTGCACTGAGCTCGGTATCAATGATTCAGAGTGACATCTGGTGCTCAAGTATCATGGTGCTCTGCATAGATACATCTGGAGTGAAATGGAATTTCTTGACATCTTGTCCTTGGGCGTGACCTACCAATATGCCATCAAAATCAAGTAGAAGCTCAAACAAAAGATGCGGAAATTTGGGCCTGGGAACCCCTCACAACAGAAGCCAGGAAAGGGTGGCCCCAACCCACTAAACAAAGGATGGAGAAAATATGGACAATATCAAGACAACCAATTCAAGCTACAAGCAAAGAATGACATTGGAAAGACAAAGAAAGATACCGAGAAGTGGTGTGACTTCCATAAGATCACTTGGCATAACACCAATGATTGTTGCTCAAAGAAGTCCTTGGTGGTCGAAGTAAAAGCATCTGAATCAGATGTGGGTTCTGACTCTGAGTCAGAACCAGAAAGGTGAAGACGGATCATTGACAAAGAACCCAGTGCCATCGTTGCTACCACCAAGCTCCAACATTGTGAAGTAGATGAGCTAAAAGAAGGAAAGCAGCTCTTGCATTCAAAGATGTGGGTAAAAGACACCCCACTGCACTTCATCATTGATAGCGGTAGCTAGAAGAACCTCATCTTAGCAGAGGTCATCAAGCGACTGGCCCTGCCCACAACGCCACACCCACAACCCTACACCACTGGATGGCTCCTCTGAGGAAGTGATCTTCGCGTCAACCAACAATGTTGACTATCGCACAACATCAAGCCCTTCAAAAATGAGGTATTGTGTGATGTTTCTCCTCTCAAAGTTTGTGATGTTGTTTTCGGCCAACCTTATTTACAGAAACATTATGTTGTATATGAGTCTAGGCCTCGTAGTGTTATTATTACATTGAACAATAAATTTTATAGGATACCCGAGGTAGTCCCACGTAGTGCTATTTCTTTGATCTCTACTAAGTAATGAAAGAACTTCATCTCTTACAAAAGGAATTTTGTCTTCTTCGTGATTCTCTCTCAGAATGAATGAAATATCAGAGCCACATCCAGGGTGTCTACAAATGACCTCTCCACACAGTAGAATCAAGTAGATAAGGTTGTGGAAGAATACTCAGATATCTTCTCCTCACCTAGTGAGGTACCTCTGCACTGTCAGGTCAAGCACCCCATCGATCTGACCCCTAGTGCACCACTTTCCAATGGGCTAGTCTATCGTTTCTCTCTATTAAATAATGAGGATATCGAGCGATAGATCTAAGAACTCCTCCAAAAGGGGCACATGTGTCCCAGATCATCACCTTGCGGGATCCCAATCGTGCTGGTACAGAAGAAAGATGCAACCTAGCAACCCTGCATTGATAACTGGGCTCTGAATAAAATCACAGTCAAAAAATGGTACCTGATTCCCTGAATCGACGACCTCCTCGATCAACTCACGGGGGACAAATACTTCGGTAATATTGATCTAAAGTATGGCTACCACCAGGTCCCAATAGAACATACAAATGTATGGAAGACTGCCTTCAAGTCAAAGGAAGCCCTTTTTGAATCGTTGGTCATGCCCTTTGGTTTGACAAATTTTCCAACCACTTTCATAAGGATGATGGATGATATCCTGCAACCATTCACTAATACTTTTTTAGTGGTGTATCTGGAGGACATTATCATTTATAGAAAGACTTGGGAAGAACACTTGCAACATATTCAATAGGTTCTGCACACCCTATGACAGCACAAGCTATAGGCCAACTTGGAAAAATGATCCTTCAGCATGGATAGGGTCCATTACTTGGGCTACATCGTGGATCAGCATGGCATACATGTGGATCCAGCCAAGATCTAAGTAATTCGTGACTAGGTATCCCCAACCACACTCACTGAGCTTCAAAGCTTATTGGGCCTTGCCAATTTCTACCGTAGTTTCATGTTGGGATTCTCCCATATTGCATGGGCCCTTTGGGCCTTGCCAATTTCTACCGTAGTTTCATGTTGGGATTCTCCCATATTGCATGGGCCCTTAGTGAAATAACCAGGGGTGGTGGTAAGGTGAAATTTGCGTGGGGTTGGTCCCAACAACAAGCGTTCGATCATTTGAAGCAATGCTTGTGCTCAACACCAATACTTTCACTACTAGAATTGCAACAACCCTTTGAGATCGAGAAAGATGCTTCAGACTATGTTATGGGCATGATTATCACTCAGCATGGCCACCCAGTGGCCTACCATAGTGAGACATTATCAGATGTTGTTTGTAAGTACCCTACTTATTACAAAGATATGTACACCATTGTGCAAGCCTACCGCTAGTGGAGACATTACATTCTTGGGAAGGAGAAAGCCTACCGCTAGTGGAGACATTACATTCTTGGGAAGGAGACAGTCATCCACACTAACCATAAGCCACTTTGGTTCATGCAAACACAAGGAAAATTTAATAATTCCCTCCATCAAAAGTGGTCCACATACTTGCAGCAATTCCACCTCAACATCAAGTATAAAACAGGAAGCACCAACTACATTGTTGATTTCTTCAACGGACTGCCATTCGGGACATTCACCACTATGATATACTCTTGTGGCCATGAGACCTTTGGATGGCCCCAACTCTATGAGACAGACTCGGACCTCACCACCACCTACCAAATGTTTGGTGCAAACAGAGTTGTCGATAATTTCAATCTTCAGGATGGGTTGTTCTGTCATCTGGTCCATATATGTGTTCCATCAAGAGAGCGAACAAATTTGATTTAGGAATCCCACTAAAGTTGGGTGGCAGGACACATTGACATCGAAAATATAGTGGTGATTCTATAGAAACATTTCTACTCGCTAAAACTTCGAGAGGAGGTCAACAAGTATATCAGGTCTTGCACTGTCGACGCTATTGCCAAACCGACCAATAAGAAACATGGCCTGTAAAACCCTCTTCCTACTCCTGACAGGACATGGGAATCCATCTCAATGGACTACATGTCGGGCCTCCCATCCAACAAGCGGGGAAAAATTGTTTTTTTTTTGTGGTTGATCTCTTTTCTAACACGATGATTCTGGTTGCCTGCAAGAAGAGCATCACAACAGAGGCCACTGCTAAGATCTTCTTTGAATGAGTCTGGGTAAATTTTGGATTCCCACAAACCATTGTCTCAGATTAGGACAATCGATTTCTCAACACATTCTGGTCAAACCTCTAGTCATTGTTGGACACCAAGCTCACCAAATCCATGGCCTTCCACCCCCAAATAGATGGCCAAACCGAGGTCATAAATTGAATGATTATGCATATCCTGTGCATGTATAATTCCAAGAACCCTCGCACATGGGATGAGAGCCTTCCCTATGTCCAACATA
>CBVK0100799707.1:0-10678 GCA_900067695.1 Picea abies
TGGAAAATATGGAATAATATGAAGGCAAAATGGATGGTTTTGGAGGCAAAATTATAGTTTATGGAGTGGAAGGAAGCATAAAAATGTACTCAACAAGGAGTCCTCATGCAAGAAGGGCATGTAATCTGTTATGAATACAGAACATTGAATAAGCATGAAATAAATTGTGTGACTCATGACCTAGAATTAATTGCCATAGTGCATGCTTTAAAAATGTGGAGGCATTACCTCCTAGTCAGAAATTTTGTGCTCATGACAAACCATATTGGATTGAGGTATTTATTTGACAAGCCCAAACTAAATGCAAGGAAAGCTAGGTTGATGGCTCTCATCAGTGAGTTTGATTTTGAGATCAAACACATTAAAGGGAAAGAAAATAGAGTGGATGATTCCCTCAGTAGGAGTATGAAAGTAATTCACTTAGCAACTATCAGTACCAGTGAAACAGACCTCAAAGAAACGGTTAAGAGTGCATAAAAATTAGATGAGTTTTTCAAAACGACAAAATCACATTTAGAACAAGAGCCCACAATTTTGAAGTATGATGGTTATCAACTGATGGGTGATGGCACACAAACCTATAAAGGCATATTGTATGTCCCAAATTGTGACGAATAGAAGAGGTTCATCATGGATGAATTACACAAAATACCATATGCTGGTCATCCTAGTTATCAAAAAATGATCACAGCTGTTAGGAAATTGTTTTATTGGCCAAGAATGAAAAAAGACACAACTAATTATTTAGCTAAATGTTTAGAATGCCAACAGATTAAGGTAGAACACCAACACCCAGCAGGGCTATTGCAACCCCTTCCTATTCCAGAGTGGAAATTGGAAACCATCTCCTTGGATTTTATCACAGGACTACCCAAAACAACCAAACAAAATGATGCCATTATGGTAGTTGTGGACAAGTTGAGAAAGGCTTCCCACTTTATTCCGGTGAAGTCCACTTGTAAGGCAATAGATATTTCCAACATCTTTATGAAGGAAATATTTAGGTTGCATGGGATTCCTAAGGAAATTATATTTTATAGAGATGCAAAATTCACCTCAGAATTTTGGAAATCTTTGTTTACTGGCCGTGGAACAAAATGGTTGTTTAGTACAACCTATCACCCTCAAAATGATGGGAAAATGGATAGGGTAAAATGAGTGTTGGAAGACATGTTAAGGATGCATGTGATTCATCAACCCAAGAAATGGGAAGAATATCTACCCTTGGTAGAATTTTCCTACAACAATGGTTACCAAGAATCCTTGAAAATGAATCCTTCTGAGGCTCTCTATGGAAAAAATGTAATATCCCAATCAACTGGGATAATCCAGTGGAAAAAATTTAACTTGGGTCAGATATGTTAATGGAGCTGGAACAACAAGTAACTCAAATAAATAAAATTATGAAAGTGGCCCACGACAGGCATAAGATCTATGTAGACAACAAAAGAAGTCATAAATAATTCAGAGTAGGAGATCATGTGTATCTCCGAATTAAACCAAGAAGAAGCTCCTTAAGAATAGGAGCATGTGCAAAGTTGGCACCCATATTTTATGGACCTTTTGAAATTATGGACAGAGTGGGGTCTGTAGCTTATAGATTATCCTTTCCTCCCATGCTGAAGGCACATAATGTTTTACATGTTTCCTTGTTAAAGAAATATATACATGATTTTGCTCACATAATTGAATGGTTTGTGATCCAGGTAGAGCCAGAGGGAGAGTTTTTGCCAGAACCACATTGTCTCCTAGACATGAGAGAGATCCTTCTTAGGAACATAACCATTGCATAGGTCAAGGTGTAGTGGAAACACTTTGGTCCCAATGAAGCAACTTGGGAAATGGAGGATGCCATGAAACAAGCATACCCTTTTTTGTTCACTGTGGTATATAGAGTTTTTGCGACAAATAGAACACCGATGGTGGTGTTACTTTAAGGGGGAGGGATTATAACACCCCTATTTCCCCCAGTCTGTAAATATAAGTATTATCATGACCACACTATAAACAAATTTGTTATTTGATCATGGGAAGACGATGGACCTTACTTTATTTTATAATGTGCATATTTGATTTTTAATGCAACTAAGAAATGTTGAACTACTGTTGAAGGGATGGCCTTCATAGGTTATGATGCCATGAGGGAAATGGTGTAGGAGGGAGGAAATGACTGATTGAGATGAATCTCCTAGGAAGTACCTTGTCTAATTAAAATAGTCTAGACTTGAACTGTCCTCAACCCTGGAAACTGATTATCAGTCAAGGTAGTAGTTGGAATAATTTCCCTGGAAAATTAAGGAAGGATGGGTAGAGTACCCTCAAGAAAATTCTGGCATGACCATCGAGTTCTTAGGGGAGAAGACAAGAAAATAAGGGTGCAGGGAAAACAAGAGGACACACACGGATGGGCATAGACCGGGAGCACTAGGATTAGACAAATGTATATCTATGGTTAAGGTAACATGAGAGAGAATAATTAAAAGACACTCCCTGAAAAATCTTGTAGAAAATCCTCTCATGGCATCGTACCGTGGCTCGGGGGTGGTTGGCTGTAGCAGAGTTTAGGGGAATCTTTCCTATGGTTGGATGGAGAGCGAATCACCCTTCAGTAGTAACTATCATATCTCAATTTATTTAAATGCGTGCATGGTTGAATGAACAATATGACACTTTCAGACATGAATTCTCGACCTATGAGTTTAATTGTGTATTCTGGAGATGTCCTGAAATTTGCATATAATATGTATCTGCATAAAAAGTCTCATATTTCTAACTGTAGGTAGCCTATGTATTATGTAATATAACTATAAATATATGTCTGTGAGAAAGCTTGCGTGACTAATAAATATAAAAAGAACTTGAGATTATATAGTCGTCATGCGTGTGTATAACCTAAATACCTACTATAACCTGATTGGAAATAAGTCCCTACTTATTGTATGCATCACTGTAATCTTTCTCATATAAATTTATATATACTTGTTATTGTATGCATCACTGTAATCTTTCTCATATAAATTTATATATACTTGTGTGTATTCCTATACATCACGGTGTGGGAAAGCCCAAAAGTAACGATTCCTTCGCAAATGGGGTGCTATAAAGAGACTTTGGAAAACATTAGAGTTCCTTGAAAAATCACAAGGTCCCTGAGACTCAACAAGTCTTTTAAAGGAATCAGAGGAAAACTTGTGAAAGTGGTTAAGTCCTAGAGCAGACTACTAAGCCAAAGGTAAATCCCTAACTCACCTCAGAGGATTGTGACCATTGATTTTGCATGAAGATTAAATATGGGACTCTATTAGATCATAGGTGAGATATGATCTTGACCATCTATCTGGCGGAATGGTGAGATCCGAACGCGGTTAGGGTTCCTTGGTCGGAATGACATTCGATGCTGAAGTGGAGGCATTGCAAAAATGGGATTCCGATGGACGATATAGGTCGTCCATCGAGGAATAACCCAGGATTAATCTCCACCGTAGATCATATTGGGTCACGTTTAACGAGAATGTGAGAGAAGGTGATGTCAACATGATGTGTCATGCTCACCATGACTTCCAGTGTGTCCAATGAAGGAACACATGTCAGCCTATGATTTGATGAAAATACGAAGGGGGAGTCTCTGTCGGATCATACCCTGGTGCAGGTGTCATCAAACCTGAACTGTCAGATCCACAAGATAAGGAAATAACGATTTTTCTTTGGAGAATTGCATTCAGAGTGATTGTGGATATTAGAAAGGCTTGACTCGGAGGCTTAATCTGGGCCATTGATCGGAGAGAAGCCACAATTCCTACTAGTCGTTGATCTATCGCAGGCCTCACCATTTCCTTTGGTGAGCTTTGACGAAAAATAAGTGACGTCAGGATGATAGAGGTGCTAGCCCTGAGGCTAGCATGGCACGTGAAGGAAAAATTTCATCAACTGAACGGGTAATCCAAGCGCTTCCACGATTTCATCAACTGAACGGGTAATCCAAGCGCTTCCACGATGACGTGTATGCCATGTCAAGCCCATGTGGAGGACCATGTGTCAAACTATGCTCATGCCACGTGCCATGGTCCTTTGACCGAGCGAGGAGATGACTAAGTCACGATGTGAGTGCCATGTATCTCGCCAACTTGATAGCCAATGGGGTTTCGGGGTGACCGGTGTCAATCAAGGAGTGGCCCAAGACCAAGGGTCGTACCGAGTGGTGGCTGGGAGAACTAAAGGACCTGCCCCAAACCCTGGTCGTCAGATTTTTCGAAGAAGAGATCCAGTCCATCCATAGGAAGGAGCCTTTCATAGTGGATCTCAATGATAAACTCTAAGGGAAGACTTCAAGAGGGAAATCTAGAACGCCAATTTTTCTAGCTCGATGGATTCGTGGACGATCTGAATCATCAGTCTTTAGGCGATGGCCTAGGGGACAACCCGGGGGGGTGCCACGTGTCACGACACAAGTAGTACCACGTGTCACGACATAGGTAGTACCCCGTGTCGAACAATAGAAGGTTCTATGTGTCACAACATTGGTAGTACCACGTGTCGAACAATAGAAGGTTCCATACCACGTGTCACGACATAGGTAGTACCCCGTGTCGAACAATAGAAGGTTCTATGTGTCACAACATTGGTAGTACCACGTGTCGAACAATAGAAGGTTCCACGCAACATGGTGATTTAGCACATGTAGGTGAACTTCTATGGTGAATATGAGTGCCACACGTCTGGTGGTGATTAGTGTCATGTGTCCTGCATGGATAGTGTTGCGTGTTAAGAGTGTGAGGTATAGATGTAGAAATCCGACAAAACCCTAGTTGTTTATTGCCTAGTCCCTGGGATTTCGAGATCTGTCAGAGGAGGGAGGCCTTCAGACTTGATAGTTGGAGGGTGTAGAGTGAAACGTCGTGGGAACACTCCGATGAGAGGATCTCGATAGCTATGGAAGGCGAAAACAATTGTACAATAAACGTTGGCTAAGGTGTGATATGTCCATGATATGAAGCATGGTGCATGTAGCAGGAAAGCCACGTCAATATCACATAGGAAGACATGTGTGATAGAGTGCCATGTGGGTGTCACGTGGCAGTAAAGTGGCCATAAATTTTGATCCAGATCTAAGTTTAGAGAAAAATTACAATCGTCATAAATCTCTTGACGAGTAGAAGACGACGGTGCCATCGAAAGGAAGTTTTGAGTCAGTTAAAGGAAACAAAGTCTTAATACCCCATTCCCTTAAAACCTACTTAGGGGGTTGGGTGTGTTACATAAAGTTATGGTAACTTTCCCAAAATTTGTTGATTCTTATCCCTTTCCAGATATAGAACGTGAATCGAATTCCATGTGTCGAAAAATTAAGATACGATTATGGAATTGTTATCTGAAATACTATTATCTGTATTCTTTCCAAAGGAACTAGTGGCACTTGATTTTGACTTTCCAAGGTTTAGATATGTCACTTCTACCGATATCACATGTTTGAGACTAGTTTTGGACTAGTCAAATACCTCTAATTTTCACAGCCTATATCTCAGAAAGTAAAATGATACAAAACATGAAATTTTTATCACTAGTACTTCATTATGTATCCCTCAGGATCCTGGAAATTTCATAATCTGAAACAATTTTGAAAAAAAATTGTAGCGAAAATTCCAAGATGAACCATTTGAAACTCATTTAAGGACTAGTCACAAACCCTAACTTCCACAAGCTATATATCAGAAAGTATAATGAACCAATACCTAAATTTGTTACCACATGTACCTCGATTTGCCTCCTCATTATCCTCAAAATTTCTCTATCTAAAACATCCCAGAAAAAAAATTGTATTGAAAATTTCAAGATGTCTTGATTGAAGGAGCGAAACCCTAGGATCGTATACTCTGAAACCAAATGTTATGAACCAAACTCCAAAACAGTCAATGCATAATAATCCACTTCGAGGGGGAAAAGTCATTTTATAGTATATCCAATGCATAAGACAAGATGCCTATACAAGTGAATCTCCTTTATTATAAATAGGAGATAAAGTGAGCATGATGTAACCTACCCTAAGATAACCTAACCATAACTAATAAACAAATAATAAATGAGTGATAGGGCCTTAACCTAGGGCCTTAGGGGCATTAACATGTATAAGAATTGAGGTGACTTAATAATGTAGCCTCAAATATCCAAGGGTTGGTTTCATTGGTGTAATCTTATGCTCAATAAGAATGAAAATATAATGTCTATGTTTATCAAGTCCACCTCCTATTTAACCCATTTTCCAATGTAATTTGGAATCAATGCCTCTAATATACATCTAAAAATTAGGTTTTAATTGTGAGTGAGAAATGGAGAGTGCATGCAAATATGCTCTAGAGAATATCCAACTATTATCCTCTTGCAAACTGTCAAATACTTCTTTATTCTTCCCTAATTAACCATTGCCATGAGAATGCTACTTAGATTAACTAGTACAAGAGGAGATACATCAAAAGAAGGAAAAAGTCTTTATGAGAAGTACTACATATCATCTTCAAAATACTGAAGTAAATCTTCCTTCTACATGAATACAACATTCAACCTTTTAAAGGAAAGTTTTAAGGTCATTTTCCTCATATTCATGTTGAATGTCTAGACTTCAACTTGTTCACCATACTCTTTCCAAGTTGAAGAAACAAGAAGATTTTAGTCTTCTAATGATACAATCCACCAAATGACTTTTATTACTTCTTAATTCTCTTGTACATCTTGTACAAGGTGCTCATTGAGGTGTTGTAAAGTTTGGATGGGCTTGTCCTTCTTGGTTGATTGTTGATGTAGGAGATCATGATCGTTCTTCAAGCTTTGAGGTGTCATAGAGTTTAGATGGACTTGTTGTTCTTCACTGATTGTTGAAGCGGGAGATCATGATCACTATTCAAACCTTTATTCATTAGAGTATTGTATTATCGTCAATTGGGTTTAGCCCGAATGGTTTGTGCTGAAGGGTGTTTTTCCCCCACCTAGATTCAATTCTCGCAAGTGACATGTTCATCTCTTAAATGAGTAAACTATCGAAAAAGTCTCAACTTTCTACAAAATCAAGTTTACCCTAAATACCATTCTTGAAATGAGGAAAAATGCCCTGCAAATTTCCCAGGCTCTATTCCATATATATATATAGATGGTATTATCACCCTGAAATAAGGCAACCTTCTCATAAACCTAAGTAAGAGAGTTCCACACCAATGAATTAACCTCACCATAAAATTGGGTATTAATGTCCCATAATGAAATATTTAATTCCTAAAAGTCAGGTACTATTATTCTACAAAGAAGTAATTGCATCCCAAAGTTGGACATTAGATTCCTATAAGCACCCTATCCTCCAATGAAGCAATCTCAACATGATCTTTCACATTAAAATCCTACAAAGAAACAACTATGCAATTGCATTAAAAAAAAAAAAAACCTATTAACAATGTCCAAGGAAGAAACCTTTTTCTAATGAAGAAATTATTTTTCTTTTTTACAACATTTCTCGAGCAAATCTTCATCATCAATATTGTATCATGTATATGGAAGTAAACCAACATGATCTTTCACATTAAAATCCTACAAAGAAACAACTATGCAATTGCATTAAAAAAAAAAAAAACCTATTAACAATGTCCAAGGAAGAAACCTTTTTCTAATGAAGAAATTATTTTTCTTTTTTACAACATTTCTCGAGCAAATCTTCATCATCAATATTGTATCATGTATATGGAAGTAAACCAATGATTATATATATGTATGCAATCAATTGTAAGGTGTGTAAGAAGGCAACTAAAGAAACAATCAATTGTAAAGTGTGTAAGGACACATATGTATGCAATCAATTGTAAAGTGTGTAAGAAGGCAACTAAAGAAACAATCAATTGTAAAGTGTGTAAGAAGGACACATAAAGAAACAAATTCCCCCTAATAAATAACCCCTTTAAATGAAATATTAATATACCCTAAGATTAAAGTGAAGTCTACAATTTCACTTTGACTTTTAAACTTCCCTCAATTTGACTTTTAAACTTTCCAAAAATGTTTATTTAGCAAAATAGGCAAGAGAGAGGATTTGATCCTTGGCCTCCAACCCATCATTCAACACCTTGCACAAAGAAAGTGTCGTAAAGCATCTCTTAATTGTCTTAACAAAAATTAAATATTTAAGTTTTAATAAATAAATTTTAAACTAATCAGAAAATTAATTAATCAAAGCATGGAGGGGATGAAGCCAAGATGGAGGGAACAAGCTGCGAACCAACAATTCACAAATTATAAAAAAATAAGTGCACACATAGGAGAAGCGAATTGTTCAACCTTAATATGCAAAGGCGACATGAATGGCGGTTAATTAATGTGGTTTCCTTCTCTCCACTATGAAAATGTGCTTGAGAAATGTGAGGTCGACAAAAGGCATGTGTAGTAGGGTGAATATTAACCACCTTGTTACCTAATGTTGTGTGAGGCTAGATATGTATCATCATATTTGAATTGTTTTAAATTTAATGGTGTATATTCAATTTCATGCAAAATTTCAATGTTATGTAATAAGGTGGATATTGGTCGTTGTGTAATAAGGTTGTAAAAAAAAAAAGGTGTATATACAAAACAAATTACATACTTGGATGCAAAAACATATCAAGAATTATGGAATATGGTTGAAAATTTTATACATGGATAGAAAAAGTGCCACATAATAGACTTCGTGGTAACAATTTAAGATTAAGACTCGTTGAGAAATGAAAATGAGTTTAATGAACATATACAATCATGAATTTGTAATTCATCTTTAACAATATGTATTTAGTTCAAAAAAGTTTCATCATGAAAAAGTCTAGACGATATAAACATTTAATTCTTAAACCTAGTTTGTAATTTTAAACATAATTATTATTTTTCATATTTACAATATATTACAAAGTTATATCATAGTAATATTTTTTGTAATTTCATATAAAAATAACTAAATCTTTAATACAATAATCAACCCAATACAAAACAACATCATAAATCATAGATATACATAATACTTTGTACTCAAATTAAGGTGTTTGTTTAAAGCTTATGCCACTAAGACAAGAATAATGACAATACTAATAATATGGATCATCATACATTTTCACATAAGTCCCCACTCATCATACCCCCAAAAATCTAGAGTATTAATTAATCCTTGACACCACTTCTTTGTGGCTACATCCATTGTCATAAGGATCATGGTATATTTGAGATTATATGTTGTCATGGACTATTTCTCTCAACCAATGTGGAATAATAATTTTTGTATATAGAGGTATTTATGTCATTGAAACAATTCTAAGACACACATATGTTATGTGTCTATGATTTAGTGATGGGCATTTTTTTAGGAAAGTATGTGAAAAGAGTATTGTAGAGTACTATGGGTGAACACTATTTTTTTAATTTCAATAAAGAAGGGGGTAAAGGCCAAGAAACAAGCATATTCACAGTGCAATCAATAAACCATTATATTAACAAGTGCTGCATGACAACGTAGTCCCTGCTAGGTTGGAATGGGAATAAATGCACTGCTACGACGAGACCGAGTACAAACACGTGGGAAGCAAGTTGAAGTACATGTGGTATCCATGTAGAGGATGACTTTGTGGCAACGTGCCACTGACCAGTCACAATATATTTGGCTTGTAGATGACGCCTCACGTTAATATGTGAACGAGGAAGTTTTTTCCTGGGGTGTATATAGTTGAAACATGGTACTTAGAAAAGGTTGGATCTGTTCCATATTTATGAAGCATACACACTAAAAATTCAAACAAAATAGAATATTAATAATGTGTTGCAACAAAGGTTCCTGTTTTCTTTGAAATCTATCAAAAATCTGGAATCTGTTCCATATTTTTGAAGCATACACATTAAAAATTCAAATACAATAGAATACTAATAATGTCTTGCAACAAAGGTTTCTGGACACAAAAAATTTAGCATTCCCAAATTAGTTTTTTTGAAATTTATCAAAAAACTATTTCTAGAATCTGTTCCATATTTTTGTTTCTGTTCCAAGCATTCAAACGCAATAGAATATTAATAATGTCTTGCAACAAAGGTTCATTTTTCTTTGAAATTTATCAAAGTTCAGTATTTCTGAAGCATACACTTTAAACATTCAAATACAATAGAATACTAATAATGTCTTGCAACAAAGGTTCTTGAACACAAAAAGTTTACCATTCCTGAGTTATTTTTCTTTGAAATTTATCAAAAGTTAATAATGTTTGTTACATATTTCTAGAAATTTAAATGCGTTTGTCATATAGACTGGGATTGGGGGGCTCCCGCGAACCATAAAAAGAAATAAGTACAAGAATTAGGAATGTAGAAAGAAAAAGTGTGCGACGGTAGAGAGGAAGACCTTAAAAGAATAAATTAGAAGTTATGAGTGTTTAGTTAGAGTTTTCTATCTAAAGAGGTATAATAATTGGATTGATAAAGAAAACAAGATGACATCAGTATAGACTTACTATGAAGCCAACGGGTTTTTGTTGTTGTCATCGACGATCGCTAGAATCATGTCAACTGGTTGTTGCCCTTCCTTGATCAGGTTGTCCATTCTTCGTTGGAACCATTCTTCAATGTAGCTTCTCACAGGGGCCACATTGATTTCATCCTGGATTTCTATGTTGAAAATGTCGTTTTCTAATTTCCT
>CBVK0100799708.1:0-10677 GCA_900067695.1 Picea abies
TGTTTGAGAGCACCAACTCTTTGGTTTCTCTAGCACCCACTAGAAGGAAGCACCAACTTCCTTAATGTTCCAGCACCAACTGGATGGAAGCACCAACTTCTAGTTACACATGCTCCAACCTATATAACAGAGAACATTTGTTCTCCCTTGCACCACCCTGCCACCCTGGTTTCTCTGGCTGCAACCAGATGGAAGCTACAACTTCCTGTGTTCAAGCTCTCACTTTAACCTCTGAGGACAACAGTCCTCCCAAGCACCTCCCAACCTCCCTAGAATATGAATGAATAAATAAACAGACAACTACATAGATAAATCAATTCTTACCAATATTTCTTTGTTCTGTAAATCTGGTCTTCTTCTAACTGTTCTGCAATTCTTCTCTTCCTCTGTCTGTTCAGCAGGTCTGCTCTGCATCAACTTGTTCTGTCATTCTGATCTGCTTCAACTTGTTCTATTATTATGCTCTCCTTCAAGTTTTCTTCATCATCTGTTACTCTTCTCTGAGTTTCATCTCACACTGTGCATATTCTCAATCTCACACTGCACATTCTATGATTTTCACTTTCTTACAGTTTTCATTCATTTTTTCATACAGAACAACCAACATCACACAGTCTGTCTCATTTTCTTTTATACACACACCCACAACGGTTCCACTTCGCATTTCTTTAGGCAAAAGAAAGACAAACATCCAAGCAACTGAAACGCCAACTGATTGGAAATCATGAGTCCGTTTCGCTAACAGATTCATAACTGAGGAGTTAACTGTGAGAGAGAACAATAACCCTCTGATCTTTGTTCAAATTCACCTACACCTTTGGCTTGGCTTCATGAGATATTGCGTTCATTTTGGCATTTCTGTGGCCAAACTTAGCACCTCTAGCTTCTACCTCCATCTTCCATCGATGTGACCAATGGCTGTGACCATGCGCTTATGCATAAAGTGATTTTGTGATTTCTCATTTCGTGAATTTCAACACTATGCTTCGTTGACCCCAAGTCAGCAAAATTTCAATCGCTTTACCACATGTCCTATGATTCAATGGTCCAGATCTGATCTTGATTCAACGACTGTGATTGAATCGTGATTTCACATATCACAATTTCAACATTCTTGTTGCATTGTTTTCTTTGCCTCTCCATGTCGCGATTCAAGAAACTCCAATATGGAGTTAGATCAATGGTCCAGATTTGATCTTGATTTAATGACTGCGATTGAATCGCGATTTCGCATATCGTGATTTCGACATTATTGTTGCATTGTTTTCTTTGCCTCTCCATGTCGCTATTCATGAAACTCCGATATGTAGTTAGATCAATGGTCCAGATCTGATCTTGATTTAACGGCTGCGATTGAATCGCGATTTTGCATATCGCGATTTCGACATTCTTGTTGCATTGTTTTCTTTGCCTCTCCATGTCATGATTCACAAAACTCTGATATGGAGTTAGATCAACGGTCCAGATCTAATCTTGATTTAATGGTTGTGATTGAATCATGATTTCACATATCGCGATTTCGACATTCTTGATGTTCAGTGTTTTTGTCACTTCAAAGTCTAGATCCACGAAACTCCATAATGGGGTCAGATCAATGGTCCAGATCACATCTTGATCCGACGGCTCAGATTAAATCGCGATTTCGAGATTCCTGTGGTTGATATTACTTGACATTTCCAACTCTCGATCCGTGAAACTCCGACATGGACTGGAATCAACGGTCCAAAATCAACCTTGATCTGACGGCTCAGATTAAATCATGATTTCAAGGGGTTAGAGAGCCTTGTTCCTTTGACTCTCCAGTCACCGAAATGATGATCTATCCCCACATGTCCTACCTGTAAATGGATGTTCCTCCTTCTTTCAGAATTTTGTATGCCCGCTTCTCCTTGTACTTTAAAAAGCGTGCAGGTTCTCCTTGATCCAACGATGGTCGGGTCTTGCGCTTGGATTTAACTTCTGAGATTTTTCCTCCTCTTCAACGCTCTTCTTGTCTACATTCATATCTTTCAGCCCTCATTATTTCAAGAATTTTGAATGGGATCTAGTGATCAGAAATGCTTCTCAAACTTTACGGACCTTCAATCATTCGATCAATGTTGTGTTGCCTTCGATCATTTGATCTTCCTAAACTTATCTTCTGTTTGCCTGGTTACGTTGCCTTCGATCATTCGATCTTCTTGAACTTATCTTCCATTTTCCTGTATGTTACAAACTTCCTATACTCATGCCATGTTCATTGTTGTAATTGCCATCAATGACAAGCATTCACTGTCTGTTAAATATTTTCCATTCGTTGTCTGTTAAATATTTGCCAACAATATGTGACATGTTTTCCAAGGCAGAAATATGTGACATGTTTTTCGAGGCAATTTTTTTTTTCTCGAGGGTATTCGCCCCCCTGCACCCCCACACTACTACTCATGCAAATAATATAACAAATACCCAACACATATTAGGGCAGAGTGTAGCATCCTTGAAGGAATAGCTGGAGCCAGTACTCCAGAATCCTCAACAATGCACCGATCTATTACAAGTGTGCCTACTAAAGACATAGGTTCTCCCTCTACCTCCAACGGCTCTGAAGAAGATACTTGCACATCAATTGAAAATTCTGTCACTAGGGGAAGAAGAGGTTGATACACCATCTTAACATTCAATAGATAGTGGACTTCCACTACAAGTATGATTACCCCTGGATGCAACTACTTCATCTAGAAACCTCGCTTAGTTTTCGACAGTGCAGGTACTAAGCATAATCAGATCTTAGACTATGCAACTAGAGAAGACGATACAAAAAGAAGAATGATATGTTGAGTTCTAGAAACAATAATGACTCCTTGCGCAAGAACAACAAACGTAGGAGGGATATTCAAGGATTTAGGTAGAGAAAAAGGTAGAAAAGGTGAAGGAAAAACTCACAGAGACCTGGGAAACGATCATAAAGATAGCACCCCAACTTCTAGAGTCTAGCGCAATAAGAAATCCCGCAGAGAATATTGAATTACTTCAGGTATTCTGGTTAAAGTTGGTATAAAGAGAAGAAAATATTGAAGTATAGTTGCGGGATAGTAAGCGGGAAGCCAAATTGCAACCCAAGAAGCTACAAGAGTATATGGAGAACATCGGTTTGGAAGGAAACAAGGAAAGAGAAACCTTACATAAAAGGACTACATAATGCAAATTTTTTTTCATAGAGATTAGCGATTGGATGGGAATCATTTCAAGGCACAACCAAGCATTAGAGGACTTGCGCATGAAGATCCGATCACTCAACAAAGAAGAAACCAACACACTAGATCCACTATAACAACAAGAGAAATTTGACAAGATCCAATAGGTGGACAATGATCTCAATGCATTGTATGAAGCTCAAACTATGGCTACAAAATAACTACGAGAGTTTTGACTGGTAGTCCAAACAACTTATCTATAGATGCACCAAGTAGACACCATAGCTAACTCGGAATGGAACTCTTTAGTTTCTTCCAAGCCAAAAGGATGCATCATATATGCTACTCAACATTTTTTTGTTGAAGTTCCACCACTTGCCAAAAAGTGGCAAGACAAAGTGGAAAAATTTCAAGAAGTCAAGAAAAGATCCATAAAACACGTATGTGAGTTGGGCCTCTCGTTTGAAGAAGATAAGAAGAAATAGTCCAAGCTAGAGATGGAAGCAACCTAGAACCAAAAGGCAAGGAAGAACAACAAGCCAACCTAGAGGCCATGGAAGAGGATTGATTTCTTGATCAACACTCCCCCAAAGTCTATTAGGGCATGTTGTAGCGCTCTAGTGCTTTGGTTACTAGAGCGTTGATTCTTCTTTCTTTGAAAAATTCCATACTTTTTGCTTGTTGGGCATAGTTCTTGGATCTTTTTCTCTAACTCAGATCCTATTCTGTTAGATCTTGTCCTCTGTTTGACTTAAAACTTGCTAAATTTCATTATTTTAGTCTTTTTTTAGTTCGTGTTATCTTTCCTTATTGCAAAAATCAACCATTCTCTTCCAAACTTGGTTCCTTTTTGGTTCTCTTTTCGATTATCTGATTGATTGGAGGTTTTCATAAGGAAAGTCATTGGTCACGGTATTTGTTTCCTCATCTTTGATCTCTTACTCAATATCAGAAGACTATAAAGTATGATTGTTTGTTTCTTAGTATTTTTCCTTTGAGTAAACAATTTGATAGTTTGTTCTTCTTTTTTGTCTCTTATTTTCTGCCGAGAGTGTCTTTGTTTGTGTACTTTTTCTTCCTCCTTTTCAAATCGTTGTAGTGAACCTTTTTTCATTATTAGTGAAAATATTGAGCAATAGCGAACATCTTAAGTTGCATTCACAATCAAACAAATAAATACTTGTATGCATTGGTTTTGGATATCAAATTTTTTTTCCTTATAATTTGGAAATTGTTTAAATTCTTGTTGAGAACAAAATAGTATAATTTTTTTTCCTTCTTGAGTGTTTTTTAGTGAAAGAAAAGAAACTCTTCTCCTTCCCATAGCTAGAAGTTCATTGAAAAGAAAGTTTTCATATCATTATTTTCACCTTTTTTGGAGTCGAGTCTCAAACATCATCAGTTTCACTATAATTCACCTTTGTGTAACAAACAACCATGAAGATGAACGATAATTAAAATCAAGCCAACAACTTTTATTTTTAGATATTTACACCAACAATAGACTAGGATTGGAGTTTTGGAATAGGTTGTGAGAATAACTCTCCAAAGCACTCAAGACAAATGCAGAATCTTGTGATAGGTAGAGTAAATCCAATCTTTGTATAAGCATAGCTGGGATCCCCCTCTCACATAAGGGTTAAGGACGAGGTCGTGTGCGAGACATCTTGAAGATTATCACTCCAAGACTTGAACAATTGTAGTAGTATGATCGTATTTTGGGGGTTCTTTTTGAGGATCAACTGTTTTCATTTGGTCTCAAAGCTTCATGAATTTTGAATCCATTCGGGCTCCTCTGGAGTTTATAGGTCCATTTGTCCTCGGTTCTCTTGAAGAATTCTGGACTTGATATCTTTCCCATATGTTCAGACTTGAATGTCGACTATACCCGCCTAGAGGCTGACTATGAATTGGTATCCTTAGTAGCCATAAACTTCAGGGTATTTACACGAGGTGACAGTGAAGGGAAGTATTTGTTGTACCTGGAACAAACATTGGTCAAACTCACTTGGACTCCTTGGAGGGTAACCCATAGGTAAGACCGTGAGGGAACTTGCACAAAGGTGTAAGTCTGTTAAGAAGGCTTCAAACGTAACTGATCCACCCATTCATATGCTAGCCCCTTCTCAATTTGATCACGCGATGTTGGATTTCAACACCAACTAGTACTTTCATTGAGAGAAGGAGTTGTTTGCTTGTTGGTTTTATAGATTTTTTAGCGAGTGTTGCTTGTTTACTTTAAGTAATCTTAAAAATTGGTACTGTGGCCAATAAAGGTCTTCATAGATCACATAGGATGCAAGGGTTAGCTCAAGAAGGCTATGAACCGCTACCTCCTAACTCACCTAAAGACACTTACTATGAAGAGGTTGAAAACCATTTAGACATTGGGAGCGTCGCTAATCCTTTGATAGAAAATACCGAGAGAGCTTCAATTAAGGTTTAGGAAGATTCCACTTCTCCTGTCAACCCAACTTTGACAGTTCCTCTTGATCCACTCCTTGTTCAATTGGACTCCTTGGGTAACATTATAGTAGAATATTAACCTCACTTACCGTCAAGGCCATATAATCAATTAGATATGGAACCAATACAGCCAAATTTTAATGAAGAATACACTACCCTTGTTCATTCTACTAAAATGGTATATCCACAACAAACTCTTGTTCATTTTATATGGAGAAATCCATCGGGAGGATACCTTTATGAAAAATTTAATTTTAGTCGACCCCCTTTTGACCCTCCACATACCTCTACCACCATTGGTGCAGAGGAAGGATCGTTAGGTTAGTCCATCAACCGTCCCATCGAACTAACAATCAATATCCTCCCCATGGCCAAATGGGTTTCCCCTCTCTTTTTATGCACATTCCTCAACAAATGAATCCTACTTTTGTTGGTCAACATCAAAAACATATGCGAGGACTTGTTGGCTACAACTATCCACCATAACCCGTTTATGGTCCCACTGGTGTTCCTATTCCACACAAGTATCATCCTCAGGTCAATCAACAACTATCATTCTTAGCCACTCTAGATCTACCAGATCTGACGAGATTAACCAACGATCCTGTGTTACACTCCCCTTTTTGTCTAGTCAGTCCTACCAAATTATCTTCTGATATTCTGAAATTTGACGGTAAACCTAGTAAAGACCCTAATAACCAAGTTGTGACCTTTCATCTATGGTGCTTGTCCAATTAACTAATGGATGATTCTATCTAGTTACATCTTTTCTAGCATACACTTATGGGTACAACAACTAAATGGTACATTGAATTACAACGAAAAACTTTTCAATATCTTAATTCACTTGCCATGGCTTTTCCCACGCACTTCTAATTACCTATCCTCTATGAAACTGGCACAAAAAATTTGACCTCCCTTCGTCAAACAAAATCCGTACATATTTCTGATCATATTCATGAATGGAGATGATGAAGATGATGGTTGATCAAATCAACCATTCCCGACCAATTGATGGTTGAATGGTTCACCAAATATCTCTTACCTCCCATTGCTCGTGACGTAGCCATGGGTGGTTTCATTACAGAAGAGGAAGCCATTTCCCATGCCCAATATTTGGACTTGGTTTATTCCCAATCCGGTACTTTGTATGAATTGATTCTAAATGATCCTTGTCCGTCAACTGACCCATCAAAACCATCCTCCACCGCTCAGGCAGATGGAGTTATTAGTTCTGACAAAACCTAATCCAATTCATAGTCGATCAACATGACTAATCGTTCAATCACTACCCCCGCTACTGTATTGACTTCACTCTCATCAAACTCCACCCCAAATCAAATATCTGAGGTGAATGCAGTTCAATATGATTATCTACAATAGTCAAGGGGGAAAATGAAAACTAAGAGTAAACCCAAGAAAAACAATAATCAAACCAAAAATGAAAAAACACAAACAAAACCACCTGCTACTAAGAAACGATCATAGCGCAAACTGAAATTTCCTTGTCTCATTTGTGGTGAAGATCACTATACATGAGATTGTCCTCATCGAGACGAAGTTGCCAAAATTTTTAAAGGAAAGTCTCAAACCGTTGTGTTGAAACATCCTTTTCCACAACAACAGTCACTCGTTGCACATACTCCTTCACCTCCGAAAGGAGGAAATCCAAATCATCCTCCTAATGAGGAATATTCATCAAGTACAAACATTTACATGTTTAATGGGATAGACTTGACCACTCATACTATGACATATGACACACGTCCAGGAAAATATAATAAGGAGAAAGTAGCTAATGGTACTACATCAGATACACTGCCCACTACCATTTCTCCTCCATCCGAACCACTCCAGATTGAGAAACCAAAATTTGGCTCTATATTACACCCACCCAAGAGCACAATTTGAAAGTCGAACTTTAATGCTAACAAGTGTGATGCTCAAAACTACAACATTGTTGAAGATTTGTCCCAAGAACCTTGTGCTATGTCATCTCTCAAAGTTCTACAACACTTACCTATCCAACGTAGGAATCTCTTGGTAGCCATTGGGGCTATATATCCCGATTCATCCAATAATATCATGTTCAACATGGATAATTTTAAATCATGACTCTCTCACCAACGTGCTTTCCAAATTGATATCATTTTCCATAATCAACATATTCATTGCACGATATTGGATGAGGGAGAATCCACATGTGTCATGTCCTTGGCTTGATGAAAATGCCTTAAATCACCTGGTCTTAATAAATCTCCCACCATGTTATGAGCATTTGATGGAAGAGGTTTGCAAACTCATGGATTATTATAATCCTTAGCCATTCAATTGGGAGGAAAAACTATTTTTGTAGATGTTGTAGTCGATGATCCCCTCAATTAAAACTTGTTTCTAGGGAGAAGTTGGCTCTATGCTATGATTGTTTTCGCTTCATCAGGTTTTCGATGCGTCCAATTCCCTCATAAAGGTAAAATTGTGACCATCGATTAGTTACACTACTACACCCACGATGCTCACACTCAAACGACCAACAACATTCCTTTTCTGAGAGACTCAAAAATCACTTATGAAAGTGTTGGGGTAGGTTTCTTGAAAGACTCTTCACTCATGGGTACTTTTCCTGGTCCTCTCCCTCCCACTATGCAACATATCGAAACAATTAATATGATTTCGACTATGGAACATCAATTCTTCGAATCATCTGATCCATGGATCATGCCTAGTCCCTTAGAATTCAACACACTAGGTGACACCATGCCACTTAGTGTAGTAAATTCAATACACTAGGTGACACCATGCCATTTGACCGAATGGGTTTCCAACATCATTCCGGTGACCAAGAAAAAAGGGAAAATTCATGTTTGTTTCAATTATAGAGATCTTAATAAGGCTTGTTCCAAGGACAATTACTCTACACCCTTTATCGACCAAATTATCGATAATTGCGCTGGAAGCGTCATTTTCTCTTTTATGGATGGCTTTTCTGGATATAACTAGATATACATTTTACCAGTTGATCAACACAAAAGAGCCTTCATTTTCACATGGGGGACTTTCTCTTATTGGAAATTACCTTTTGGCCTTAAAAATGTTGGAGCCACTTTTCAGCGAGGTTCTATGATATCAAACATATCGTTGAACCTTATCTCAATGACTTACCAACTCACGCGACTCACTGACGAGACCATATTGGTTACTTATGAGCCATTTTTCTTCAATGTCATTTTTACAACATACGTTTGAACCCCCATAAATGCATTTTTGTTGTTGAATCAGGGAGACTCCTCGGATTTGTAGTATCCAAAGATGGCATTAGGGTGGATCCCTTAAAAGTCAAAGCCATTCTCACTTTACCTCCTCCCAACAACCTTAACCAACTACAAAGTTTTCAAGGGAAGGAAAACTTTCTTTGCTACTTTATTTGCAATTACACTAAAATCACTAAAGGATTCATGAGATTGCTGTAGAAAGATGCCCCTTTCATCTAGGATGCAACTGCTCAATGCTCATTTGATTCCCTTAAGCATGCCTTAATGAAAACGCCTCTTTTGCACCCACCAAATTATGTGAAAGATTATATCCTTTATTTGACTCCCTCTACTTCCACTATTTCTATGGTGTTCATCCAAGATGATGATGACGACACCAAATATGTGAACTATCATTTGAGTGAAAGTCTATTAGGTCCCAAACTCTAGTATTCATATGTCAAAAAGTTGGCTTTGGCAGTAGTTATTTCCGTCCAAATATTTCACCACTATATTATGTTATGCACTACTAAGGTTATTGCAAAATCAAACCCCATGTACCACATCTTGAATCGTCAAGTAATTGGGGGAAAATATTCCAAATGGATCGTCATTCTCCAAGAATCTGATCTTGGGTTTTCCAAATCCAAGGCTAAGAAATCGTTGGTTTTTGCATAATTAATTTGCGATCTTCCCCATACTGATGAGAATAATGAGCCTAGTGATTCTCTTCCTAATGAAACCCTATTCCTCATTAGTACATTTGATCCATGGTATGGAGATATTCTTCTCTATCTCCAAACTCAACGCTTTCAACATAGCATTTTGCATTATGAATGACGTCACATTAGATACCACTCAAAGTGCTACCTTATCATCGATGACACTTTGTATTGCCGTGGCATTGATAATGTCTTATGACGTTTCTTAACCCATGAAGAGGATGAATAAGTTTTAAATTACTCTCACTTTAGAGATTGTAGCAGTCATCTTTCAAGGATGGCTACAACCCAATTTTTTTTATGTGTTGGTTATTTTTGGTCTTCCATATTCAATGATTGCATTGAGGCCATTAAAAAATTCCCACCATGTCAGATCTTTTAGAAGAAACCACGTACCCACCCAACTCCACTTCATCCCATTGTCTTCGTCGACCCCTTTGCAAAATGCGGCATCGATTTTATGCAATGTAAGCCTACCTCAGTAGGGGAGTACAATTATATTATCATTATCGTCGATTGTTTCACTAAATGGGCTGAAGATATGCTTACATTCCTTAACGATGGACACACTACATCAGTTTTTGTGTTCAATCAAACCATCGCTCAATTTGGTGACCCAAAAGCTATTTAACCGATCATGGATCCCATTTCCAGAACCAGATGATGGGTGAATTGTGCAACAAGTTAGTTTTTCACCATGAAAAATCATCCCTCTACTACCCTTAGGTAAACGAACAATTTGAAGCCATCAACAAAGTCTTGAAAACCATGCTTCAACGCATGGTGGGAGTGAACAAAATTTATTGGCACTTGTAGCTCTTCTCCGCACTATGCGCTTATCGAAATTTAGTTAAAACCTCAATTGGATTTACACCCTTGTAGTTGGTATAAGGGATAGAAGCAGTATTACCGATCAAATGTGAGATCCCTTTGTTGAAACTCACTATAGAAATTATTATAAATCAAAAAATACATTGGTATTTTTTGAGAATGTCCTCATTATTCGCCACTTGATTTATCGTTCCTCTAGGTATTGTTGATACTGAGAGGGGGGTGAATCAGTAT
>CBVK0100799709.1:0-10677 GCA_900067695.1 Picea abies
TGCTGAACCGCTCTTCCGATCTCACGGTAATCATGTAATACCCCAAGGTCGAGTCATTGCTAAATTGTAATGACGTTTAATGAAGTTTATAGGCTCGTGAGACAAGTATTTATAAGTTGTGAGGCTTATGTGTTATTATGCCAAAGAGACTAGATGCTAAGGCCAATGGGCCTGATTTTGTATATGTAGTTATGCATATTATTAATAAAAATGCATCACTTCA
Source organism: Picea abies (assembly GCA_900067695.1). Lineage (NCBI taxonomy): Eukaryota > Viridiplantae > Streptophyta > Pinopsida > Pinales > Pinaceae > Picea > Picea abies. Next base: position 224 of record CBVK0100799709.1, read on the forward strand.
TGTAGACCAACCACAAAGAAAAATTTATGAGGGAGTAAGCTTCAGTAGGGAGGGAAAGGGGGATGTGAGGCTAGGAAAAAGGGGCTAATATTGAGGGATTAACCCAAGGGAATAATATAATGTATTTCCTAAATTACTGAAGTTTGGGAAATAAACCTAGTTATCCTAAGTTCCTTTAGGGAGAGGAACGAAACACCAAGAGGAGAGGAACAAGCTCCTAGAGAGCCAAGTGTCATCCAGGATGCATGCAAATTTATGTGGGGGTTCATTCTCACCATTCAAACATTCTTTCCATATTTCCTCACAAGTTCACTCACGATTCTTTCCATCCCTCCCTTGTATACACACACTCACGCACTGAGAAATCACACAATCAGTCTATTTCCAACATTTTTTAACCCTCTTCCATAGTGAACCTTTGTACCTTACTGAGTCATCCCTTGCCTTACCAGATTATTCTACTATGGTTACCTGGTCAACTTAAGATTTGGATAGAAGAAGCAAGTTGTCAGGCCTGTGGGTTGAAGAAGCAGGTTTTCAGTCCTCTGAGCAACTCTCTCTAGGTGATAGAGTTTGTTGGAGAACTGATTTCTCTTGGAGGGATTAAGTACTACATATGGGCGAATTTTTCAATGAAACCTTTTGGCGTTTATTACATTCTTCGAAAAATATGTTTTAAGTTAATCATTTTTTTCATTTTTTTATTAAATTGGCCACAATTAGCATCGCTATTGCAATGAATGTTCGTCTCTAGAGAAACAACTGTTGAGTATCTCAATGCACCTGCTAACACACATGGCTTGCAACAGCTAGTTGACATTTTGCACGTACTGTGCATGAGGTCTAAAATTAACAGAAGATCATGATTTAGGTATATACCCTATTAATCTCCAATTTTAACTTTGGTTCATGTAACAAATTTCAATATGGTTTTCCATTTATGAATTAGTTGAAATTATGCTTTAATTTGACCCCGCATAGAGTGACTTGTGAATGGGGCCAATGTTAATTTTTTTTCAATTTATGCTTGTATGAACTAAAATTTGATATGGTTGTAGTAGATGCATGAATTAAATATATGGGAGGGTTTTTGGATTCAAATACGACTCACAGAAACAATTCTACAATGAATAGATCTTAATGAATTTTTTCAAACTATGCTTATCCAAGTCATGGACATGGTATGCCTTAAGAGCTCATGCACCATGCACAAGGTCTAAAACCAAGAGAAGCTCATGATTCAAGTATATACCATATTCATATCCAATTTTATCTTTGGTTCATCTAAAAAATTTCAAGTTGGTTTTCGATTGACCAATTACTAGAAATTATGCTTTAATTTGACCCCGCACAGAGTAACCTGTGAATGGGGCCAATGTTGAAGTTTTTTCAATTTCTGCTTGTATGCACTGAAATTTGACATGGTTGTAGTAGATGCATGCATTGATGATATGGGAGGGTTTCCAGACTCAAATATGACTAACAAAAATAATTCTGCAATGAAAGGATCTTAATGAATTTTTTCAAATTATTCTTCTCCAAGTCATGGACATGGCATGCTTTAAGAGCTCATGTACCATGCATGAGGTCTGAAACCAAGAGAACCCCATGATTTAGGTATATTCCTTATTCATCTCCAATTTTAAATTTGGTTCATCTAACAAATTTCAATTTTGTTTTCGATTTACTAATTAGTGGAAATTATGCTTTAATTTGACCCCACACGGAGTAACCTGTGAATGGGGCCTACGTTGAAATTTTTTCAATTTTTGCTTGTATGCACTGGAATTTGACATGGTTGTAGTAGATTAATTCATTGAAGACATGGGAGGGTTTGCAAACTCAAATATGACTGACATGAAGAATTATACAATGAAACAATCTTAATGAATTTTTTCAAACAATGCTTCTCTAAGTCATGGACATGGTATGATTTAAGAGCTCATGTACTGTGCAAGAGGTACAAAACCAAGAGAAGATGATGATTCAGGTAGATACCATATTCATCCCAATTTTTAACTTTGGTTGATCTAACAAATTTCAAGTTGGTTTTCCTTTTACCAATTAGTGGAAATTGTGCTTTAATTTGACCCCGCACGAAGTGACCTGTGAATGGGGCCAACGTTGAATTTTTTTCAATTTTTGTTTGTATGCACTAAAATTTGACATGGTTGTAGTAAATTCTTTTGTTGATGATATGGAAGGGTTTTGAGACTCAAATATTACTCACACAAATAATTCTAAAATAAAAGGATCTTAATGAATTTTTTCAAACTATGCTTCTCCAAGTCATGGACATGGTATGCTTTAAGAGATATTGTACTGTGAACTAGGTTTAGATATTAATAGAAGCTCATGATTTAGCTATTGACCCTGCACAGACTGACCTGTGAATGGGGCCAACATTGAAATTGTTTCAATTTCTTCTTGTATGCACTGAAATTTGACATGGTTGTAGTAGATTCCTGCTTGTACAATATTGGAAGGTTTCCAGTCTCAAATACGAATCACATGAAGAATTATACAATGAAAGGATATTAATGAATTCTTTCAAACTATGATTCTCCAAGTAATGGACATGGTATGCTTTAAGAGCTCATGTACCGTGCATGGGGTCTAAAACCAAGAGAAGCTCATGATTCAGGTATATACCATATTCATCTCCAATTTTAAATTTGGTTCATATAACAAATTTCAAGTTGGTTTTCCATTTACCAATTAGTGGAAATTATGCTTTAATTTGATCCTGCACGGAGTGACCTGTGAATGGGGCCAAACATTGAAATTTTTTCAATTTCTACTTGTATGCACTGAAATTTGACATGGTTGTAGTAGATACACGCATTGAAGATATGTGAGGGTTTCCAAAATAATATGGTCAACGAGTCAAAATTATGATACTAATTCATTTTAGAACTCATCAAGTCTTACCTACTTTCCCCGCCTTTAGATATTTTCCCAAAGGATAGATGACATGAATTAAAGTATGTTTCATGTTTTATTCAAATCAACAAATAATCAATGCAACTATTTACTTGGAACTAAAAAAGGTGAATATAAAAAATTAGTAACTATGTAAACTTGGCTACCTACTATATACATGGTATTATGCTTGAAAAGTGAACTAGTAGAGGTACCACTTCAGTTGTGAGGCATTGGTGAGTAGAGGGAAATTTATTCCCTCCAAGTTCTAAAGACAATGAGTGTTTTGGTTGAGTTTATATACAATATAGTAAGAGCCTAACCATAAGAGTGAAAACTTAGGATTCTCTCCTTTGGGTTCATGGGCTTGGTACCATAAGAACACAAAGTCACCTACTTTGATTTCTTTGTCAGAGGATGATTGATAAAAAAAATATTTTAGCTAGGGATTGGTGGGTAAGAAATTTTTGTTTGTCCCTCTCTCTCCTTCTAAATTCATTGGGTTATTAAATATATTTCTATCCTTGGTGTCTCTCCTATAAAAATCTTAGTTAATTGTAAAGATGGAGTAAATATGTTGAGAGGGAGGATATCTTCTTTCCCATATACCAAGGCGAATTTCTAGTTGAATCCTTGGATGTACTCAGTATTCCCAAAGAGAATTGGATAATGCATAATGATAGCTTCTAGGATGGTCTTCTATAGATTCTTTAATGATATGAACCATATTTGTATTCATGGACTTCGCTAATATATTCCCCTTGGGATAATATTTATAAGAGTTCTTTAAGACTATCTCATGGTCCATAGAAAATTATGTCAAATCAATAGACATGAAATATTTGTCATTGTCAAACATTAAAGTTGTAGGGGCACCAAATCTAATTATGATATTGTGCTCAAGAAACTAGATAGCCACTTTCATTGAAGTATTTTTCATAAGAATGAATTCATATTACCAAGTGTAATAATCCATGGCTCTCAAGATATAATTTTTCCCCATTGAAGAATTGGGATTTATAGGGCCCATGAAATTAATCCCCACAGATGGAAAGGTTGATCAATACTTTTTTTCTTAAAGAAGTGGAGGAGTTTCTCTACTTTTGAGAAAAGATTTGGAAAGTATTGTAGTTGTGCACATGGGCATGAGCATATTTAAACAATATAGTCCAACAACACCCAAATTTAATAATACCATGAGAAGTAGTATCACCATAAAAGTGACCACCAATGGGCCCATATTATAATCCATTCAAATCCCTTTCATCATTTTGCTACTCAAGGCACCACAATAGGAGCCCATGATAGTTGGACCCTCCTAAAGGGAACTCATCCAACCATTGTATACTGAGAAAATTTATGTCTCAACCATTATTTTAACTTTTGGGCTCATGTTCTTAGGGACTATATCATGCTCCAAGTAAAATTCCAATCCTTGGTACCATTAACCTACAAGGGTTGGCAGAAACTCCACATCAAAGTACATGGAAGATTTTTTTCCCAAAACATCTTCATTGGTTGCATCAATGGACATGTATTTAGATTCAAAACCTAAGTTAAACAAACCATAGCTCAACATGTGGCCTCACCCGAATATTAACCACCTAATATCAACAACCCCCTTAATTTGAAAAAGGGGGCCACAAAGGGAAGACATTCTAGTACATCATATTTTCCCCCCTTAATGGAAATGATCCTATACTAATGCATTCCATTAGATTGGTGAAGGTGGGATCTAGAAGAGGCTTAGTGGAGATATATACTTGTTGATCTACTAAGGGAACAAATACTAGCACAAGTTTTCCTTGAGCAGAAGGTTTCTAAATATAGTGCATCCAAATCTCCATGTGTTTTGTCTTCTAATGATTCACTACATTATGAATAAGATCAATGGTACTTTGATTTTCACAAAGGTGGAATGAGTTCATGGAGGAATACCTAGTTGATCAAACATCATCTATATCCAGGGAATATGCTTCCCGACATGAACTACTCTAGTTTAATATACCAGATATAAAATGTATGCAGAATAGAAATAAAATGCTAGAAATGGCAGAATAACAACAAGATAACTAGAACATTCACCACAATAGAACTGAAATGATATAAGAATAACAACATAAATATCACTTTGAATATGAAAGAAATATTCACGGGCCTCTTCAAGGGGGAAACCTCCAGTTGAGAAGAGCTCTATTACAATAATATCCAAGCTAAGGTTCTCATACCCTCGACTCCTATTTATACTAAATATGTATATCAAAAGAAGCATCTAGAGGAAGATCCTTCTAGAAGCGAAAGCTTCTATTAGGTATTCTTACATCCACCTTATTCTATTTTATTGAAAGGCCTTATTAATATTGACCTTTATTACATATGAATATATTGTTCTATCTATGTGCGGCTTTGGACCCTAACATGTCCGCCCCCTTAAAAACAACCTTGTCCTCAAGGCTTGAGATGAGGAAATTGTTGCAGAATGGTAGTTGGTTCCCAAGTGGCGCCTGCTAGAGTTGTATCTTTCCACTGGACTAGCACTTCCTTGATGGTTCTTTGACGTAGGCGGTGCTCACGCTGGTCCAAAACTACTTTTGGCTATAGCCAAATGGATCCTTCTTCAGCTAACTCAGGAAGGTTGTGTTGAATTTGGCACTTAGCTCCAATCACATTCTTTAAGCATGAAACATGAAAAACATGATGTAGCTTCGAATGGATGGGAAAAGATAATTGATAGGCTACTTGTCCCGCATTCTTGAGAATGGTATAAGGACCATAAAATTTGGGTGCTATCTTTTGAGAATGCTCATCCTTGAGGGAAGTTTGCTTGTGAGGTTGCAGTCAAAGAAACACCTGATCCCCTTCTACAAATTGATGTTCAGAGAAACCTTGATCTCTTTGTTTCTTCATGTGATTCTGTGCCATGACCAAATTCTCTTTAAGGGTACAGAGGATAGGCTCTTGAGCTGTAAGTGTTTGGTCAACCACCTGGACCTTCGAGGTACCCGGTAAGTATGAGAGAACTGAAGGTGGATTCTGTCCATATACCGATTCAAAAGGAGTCATGCATGTAGCTATATGGTATGAAGTGTTGTACCACCATTCAGCTAGGGGTAACCATTGAGCCCACTGATTTTTCTTTTCAGAGACAAAACACCTCAAATATGTTTCCAAACACTTGTTGACAACTTCTGTTTGGCCATCAATCTAGGGATGATAAGCTCTGCTCAGATGCAATTCAGTGCCTTGTATCTTGAACAATTCTTGCCAAAAATTTCTTGTGAAATTTGGGTCGTGATCAGAAACAATAGAGTGTGGCATGCCATGAACCTTAAAGACGTGATCCATGAAAATTTGAGCTAGTGTGGATGTTGTAAACAGGCGTTGAAGGGTGTAGAAATCAACATACTTGGAAAGGCGATCAGAAACCACCATGATGACTAATTTATTTCCCAATTTGGGTAAGCCAGTAATAAAATCCATAGAGATATACTTCCAAATAGTAGGTGGAATCGGGAGCGGTTGTAGTGTTCCCAGAGATTTGACTATTTCTCCCTTGTTTCATTGACACACATCACATTCAGTGAAAAAATTATGAATGTCATGTTTCATACCTTCCCAGAAAAAGGAACGTTTGACCCTTTCATAGGTTTTGGTGAACCCGGAGTGGCCCTCTGTGTGTGTAGCATGAAGCTCATAAAGTACCTTGGATTTCGGCTTTGATTGTTTACTTTAATACAAATAGCCTTTGTATCAAAGTTCATCATTGAGCCAAGAGTACCCTAGGGAATCTGGAGCATTCGACTACAATTGTTGGATCAAATGTAAAATTTTGGGATCTTGTAGCCATTCCTGGGGAATGACTTGGAGCCAATCTGGTACAATGAATGAAAGAGAAAAAAGGGATTCTTCATCTTCTTATTTTCGACAATGTGCATCCACAACCACATTGTCTTTTCCTTTCTTTTAAAGGATCTCATAATCATATCCAAAGAGCTTAGTCACCCATTTTTGTTGTTCTGGGGAGGAAATGTGTTGTTCTAAAAAATACTTGAGGCTTTGATGGTCTGTCTTAATTTGGAAATGTTTCCCCAATAGATAAGGGTGCCACAGATCAACGACATGCAGAATAGACAACATTTCCTTTTCATAGATGGATTTGCCCAGAACAACACCAATTCCTTTCCTTTCACAGATCGACCCTCTTGCATAAGAAAAACAACAATTCCTTTCCCTGAGGCATCACAATCCAACACAAAGGTCTTTTTGAAATCAAGAGGTGGGAGGAATGGAGTGGTTTAGATGGTCATCTTCAATGTTTGAAAAGCTTGAGCAACAACTAGAGTCCAAGTGAAAGAGTTATTTTTTAGGAGAGCAATGAGAGGTGTTGCAATCTTCCCATAATTCTTAAAAAACTTGCAATAATACCCTGCTAAGCCTAGAAATCCATGCAAGATATTAAGAGTCTTTGGGTGATGCCAGTCTTGCATAGCTTCAATATTTTTAGGATCCACCCTGATGCCATCCTTGCCAACCAGATGAACCAAGTATTCTACTTCTGAGGCACCAAAAGAACATTTAGATTGCTTCATGAAAAGTTGGTGCTGAGAGAGTAGATGGAGAACTCAATCCACATGAGGAAGATGGTCTATCCAAGTTTTTATATAGATGAGGATATCATCAAAGAAAACAATGGCAGAGAAAAGGATGGAATACATGACTCATGAGGATTTGGAAGGTGGAGGGGGAATTACACAGGCCAAAGGGAATGACCAAAAACTCATAGTGGCCATCACGAGTTCTAAAGATAGTCTTGGGAATGTCTACCTCTTTCATACGTATTTGGTGGTAGCCTGAATGAAGATCAAGTTTAGTGAAGAATTGGGTGCCACTTAATTCATCTGGGAGGTCATCAATGACAGGAATGGGGAACTTTTCTTTGATGGTAAGTTTGTTGAGTGAATGAAAGTCAAGACACATTCGCCAAGAACCTTCTTTCTTCAGGACCATGACCATAGGAGAAGAGTAGGGGCTCATACTAGGGCGGATAACGCCTGTACTAAGGAGTTCCTAGACCATTTTATCCATTTCATTTTTTTGGGAAAAGGGGTGACGATACAGAAGAATATTGGGAGGAAGGATTCTGGGTATAAGGGGAATGGAATGATCATGAACACCACAGGAAGGAGGGATTCCTTGGGGAGTGGAAAGACCAATTGATTTTTAGAAAGGATGGATTGGAGGTATTGTAGGACCGAGGGTGTCTCTGTTTCTTTTATGGCATGGATTTGGGCGATAACACCATAATGACCTTTTTTTAGCATCTTTTCCATGCGATGGTAACTAATGATCTCAAGTGAACCAACAATGATGCCTTGGAACTTATATTGGTGGACCTCCTGGTCGAATTGCATGGTTAAGTCTTTAAAATCCATGAGAATGGGACCCAAAGTGCTTATCCAATCTACACCCAACACAATGTCACAACCTCCCATGTCGATAGAAAACATATGGGATTTTAGGTGGTAGTCACTATTTTAGAGATGCACATTTTCACAATGCACTCCACATTTCATGGAACCACCATTGGAAATCATGATTTGGAAATTATTGACGGCATGGATGTAGAAATGAGTTTCTTGGGCAATCCGACGATGAATAAAATTATGGGTGCTTCCACTATCAACCAAAATGATGACCTTCCGATGCTTGATGTAACCGATTATCTTGAGGGTTTGGGGAGTGGAGAAGCTAGTTAAAGTATTGAGGGAAATGACCAGTTTTGTTAAGCCCTAATATTGGATCATTACCCCTTAATTGGGGTATATTATATTAGTAATGTTATTTTATTTATGTCATATTTAGGCAATTAGTTTTAATCATACCTCCTAGTCTCCTATATATACCAAGGAGACATTTTCATTTTAAATCATCTTGTACTTGAACATTTAAGTGGGGTAAAAGGAGGTTTCCCCCTCGAAGAGGCTTATTGTCTGAAATTATCTCTTTTTCAAGGCATTGAGTAATTTTTCTGAGGTTTTTCTATCCTATATTGATATTTGGTTCTTAACATATGGTATCAGAGCTCAAGGTCTTGGGGTTCCGCAGCTACATTTGAGACATCGTGAAATTTTCTCTATAATTTTTTTTCTACAACGTTTCATAAGGAACGGCTTGGAGGATATTTAGTATATAGATCAAGATACGTTGGGTTCAAAATTCATCTTCTGAGGCCTTATACTTTCGGAGATACATCCTGTACAAGATAGGGTTCTGGAATCATCCTAAAATAAGTCATTGCGGAATTTTTGCTATAAAAAACTTTTTGTAATGTTTGAGACCCTAAAATATGGAGGCCATTAACAAAAATTAGTAAGGTATCTTTGGTAAAAATTTCTGCTTCTGGTTCATCTTAAATTTGTAGATAAACCTTGTGTAAGATAGGGTATCTGACTAGTCCTATTGACTAGTATCAAGAAGGTGTTCTAGGTAAAAAAATCATAACTTATTGCTAGAGTATCCAAATTGAGTGGGACTAGTTTCATTAGATCCTAGACAGTCTTTAGTATTTTGGGTGTGAGTTTCAGAATTTGATATCAAATAGTTTGTGCGGGGCATTCTATACAAGTGAGATCTCCTGGAAAGGCCAAAAATCAACAAGTTGTGAGGAAGTTATCGTAAATTCCAATTGGCACATCCAATTTTGATCAGACCTGTGGCATTGCAGAGAAGAAATATCAAAGAACTACCTAAAACAAATTTTCATACCCAGAAGGGATGAAACTTGGGATATAGAACGGAATAAATATTGTCTAGCAGAACCGCCTGAAAATCAAGATTCAAAAGTGATACTTGGCCAACATGACACCAAAAAAGGGACCTTCTACACCAAATAAGCCTCCAGAAAATCCTAATTGGACTCTTGATGAAGGTGAAGAAATGTGTAGGGACATAAATGAACTACAAAAGAATATGGATTCAATGGAAGCTAAGTTGATGGATTCAATAGAAGTTAAGTTGGATACTAAGATGGATGGTTTAAAAGGGAAGATCATGGAAGTATTGAAAAATTTCGTAATAGAGAAGACACCCGAAAGTGAAAATGCATCCCATGAAATTCATGATGAGGGCACAAGGAAGGTGAATCAAGAATGGAGAAACTCCAACTTTGGTTTGAAGACCAACCATGTTCGTAAGATTAATATGAGGAAGTTTGATGGCAGGGACCCAATCACATCGATACTTCAGATGGAGCAATTCTTTGATATCCATAATGTGCCACATACACAAAAGGTATGAATTGATTCTTTATATTTAGAACCTAATCAATTTGTATGGTATCGATGGATTTGTTCTCGCAAATCACTCATCACTTGGACAATTTTCACGAAATAAATGATAGCACACTATGAGGATACAAGGAGAAATACCTTCTTTAGCCAATTGATAAATCACAAGCAAAAGGGTTCAGTTACCGAGAACATTGAGAACTTCCAAAGATTGAATATAAAGGTAACCGATATTCCAGATGAGCA
>CBVK0100799710.1:0-10677 GCA_900067695.1 Picea abies
TTGTGCATTTCTTTATTATATCTCTGCACTCATTTCGTGCCGAAAATAATTCGGATCAATTGAAGAATCTCAAGGTCAAACATATTTATGGGAATAATTGAAAGAAAAATTCATTAAATATTTTGCATTCAAAATGGAAGAAGATGAATTAAAAGAAGCAGTTAATGAAATAAAAAATTGTATTGAGAAACCAAGTGCTAAATCTACCAAGGAGAAAGGTAAGAGAAGGGCGACCTCTACTTATAATTATATATCATTCCATGCACAAAATGTTCAAAATACTCGTCACATCAAATGAAATTTTTCCAAGAAAAAGTTTTAGGTGGAGAAAGGATCATCCAGAAGTAGGAAAAACATAATTTATTTTACTAAAGTATCAAAACATATTGATACAGAATATCTTGAAAAGACCGACTTTCTTGTTGCATATAATGAATTTCATGAAGGTGAAAGAATACTAGATGAATCAAAGTCTCCTAAATGGTTCGATGGTGAGATTAAAATCAATGAAGTCAACATAGAAAATGAAGGTTGATCTAAAATGGCCCACATTGGTGACTATTGGACCAAAATTCAGACAGACGAGATAGTCAACCTATTTAAATAATATCAAGATGTTTTTTTCCATAGAATATAAATATTTAAAAGGAATGGTAAAGGAGATGGGAGAAATAAAAATTGAATTAGTTCCAAGAGCTAAGACTATCAAAAAGAGACCCTATAAGCTGACTCATAAATATAAAGTTTTTTTTTAGAAGAATATTGAAGGTATGTTGGAAACATGCATCATATACCCCACAGAAAAATATGAATGATCTAGTCCAATGGTTTTTCAAACCAAGAAACATGATCCAAAGAAATTGGGAATTTGTGTGGACTTTCATGGATTGAACAAAATAACAATTATATATCCATTCCCCACACTATTTGTGAATGAAATTATAAATGAAGTTGTTCAGCATGAGTGCTATTCATTCACAAATGATGAAATTATAAATGAAGTTGTTCAGCATGAGTGCTATTCATTCACAAATGAATTTCCAGGATACAATCATGTACCTATTTCCTAGGAAGATCAAGAGAAAACCACCTTCATGTCATAATTTGGGTCATTTGCATATAAGGTGATACCCTTAAAAATGATCCCATAGTGTTCTCCCAAATTGTTATCAAATCTTTCCAAGAGAATATTTACAAAATAGTTCTTGTATATTTTGATGACTAGATAGTATACAATTTAATGAAGAATCATATACATTGGTTATGGATGATGTTGTAAAGATGTACAAAAATACATCTTTCCTTGAACATAAATAAATGTATATTCATTAATCTAATTGGTATACTTCTTGGACATGTTGAGTGTAAGGATGGTATCAAAGTTAACATGGATAAAATAAAATTGATCCTGGACTTAAAGATGCCAATCAACCAAAAGAAAATTAATATATTCTTGGGTCATACAGGTTATTAAAGAAAATTCACAAGGAACAACTAGGATATCACTTTCCCCATAGATGGGGTTTTAAGGAATGATGTCAAATTTATATGGAGCATTGAATGTAATGCATCCTTTGAGATGTTAAAAATAAAATGTGTAGAAGCACTTATATTTAGATTTCCCGATTGGAAAAATAAGTTTCATGTGTATGCTGACGTGTCTAATGTAGTAGTTGGGGCAATTCTCACCCAAAATGGTGTTGAAACAATTGACCATCAAAATTCCTATGTAAGTAAACAAATTAAACAAGTCAAAAATAAATTATTTGACCATAAAACGAGAAGGCATCAAAATGATATTCACCCTATAGAAATTATGACACTACTTGTTATCCAATCCCTTCATATTCTTTATATATAATCAAGCATTGAAGCATTTAGTTAACAAACCAATTCATTAGGGCTAAGTCTATAGATGGATATTATTTTTTCAAGAATTTGAATTCGAGGTAGTGGTCTGACCAGGAAAAGAAAATGTAGCACCTGATCACCTGTGGAGGGTCAAAACAATTGAAGAAGAAACTAGCATAGATGATCAGATCCTAGATTCTCATCTTTTTAGAGTCAAGTTGATCCCAAGAGAAGTTGCATAAATTGTTTAGTTCCTTTAGGAAGGGGAGGCCCTAGAAGATCTTCCCGAAAGAAAAAGAAAAGTCCTAGTAATGAAAAAAAAAACTTTCACTTTTATGAATGGGAGAAAAAGAAAAGTCCTAGTAATGAAAAAAAAAACTTTCACTTTTATGAATGGGTATATTTATAAGTTAGGACCAAATGACGTGTTGAGAATATGTTCTTAGGAGCATGAAAAGGATTCTATAATTGACAAAGAACATGCTGAACCAATAGGAGGCCATTTTCATGATGATAGAAATGCAAGTAAAATACTACAAGAAATACTTTGGTGGGAAAAATTGCACAAATATTGTAGAACCAAAATTAACAAGTGTGATAAATGCCAAATAATGGGTTGAACTCTATGCAAGGATGAAATGCTACTAAATTCAATCAATCCCTCCCTACCTTTTGAAATTTGGGCTATTGATTTTGTGGAATAGTTTTCAAAAAAATATAGATTCAGAGGTGAAAGATACATAATCATTGTGGTCGAATACCTACCAAATGGGTAGAAGAAGAACTGGTCGAATCCTATATAAAAGAGGCTACAAAAATATTTATATACGAGAATAACACTACTAGATTCATATTCTTGTTAACATTAATAAGTGATCAAGGAACTCATTTTGAAAATGGTACTATCAAAGTATTAATGGACTGATTCTTAATCTACCACAATAAGACATCACTGCACCACCCTCAAGTAAATGGGGTGGTCGAGTCCTTTAACAAGACCCTACACAAATGGATTACAAAAATTTGTGGTGTGGACAAAGATGTATGAGATGAAAAAATACATGTTTTACAATGGGAATACCACACGACATACAAGTAGTTGACTGGACAAAGCCCATTTAAATTAGTTTATGGTCAAGAATCTATGGTGCCACTACATTTATGGATGAATGTAGAATGAGTAGCTTCAATCCTTCACTATGATCTTATCATGATAAAACAAGAAGTATTACATCAATTGAATAAGATTGAAGAACACATAATATCAACACTCCACCACCAAGAAGTAGAAAAACACCTGCAAAAGGCATGGCATGATCAACATCTATGAAAAAAATATATAAGTATTGGTGACTTGATATTGCTTCATGATAGTAAGATTAAAGGAAATCCAAGGAAGCTATAAATTACATGGATGGGCCCATATTTAATTGAATACATTAGAATTAATGGAGAAATTTAGCTAAGAACACTTCAAGGGAATCTTCTTGACAAAGTTGTCAATAATGACCAATTGAAAAAATACCACCCATGAAAAAAGAGAGATTCCATTAGTGAAAACTTCCCTGGAAGTGCCAATGGATGGGGATTACATTGAAAACCACTTTGTGATAGTCAAGTCCTCGATAAAAAAACCCAATAATACAATCGATTATGGAAGAATCAGGTAAAAATCAGTCCTGGGATGGAAATTTCTTTGGTAAAGCTATAACTGACTAGGACCAAGCCTGGTGGGTAGCTCAAGTGGATGAGTGTTATGGTTATAAATCGAGATGTATTGGGGTCAAGTCTCCAATCGGATATATTATATATATTGTTGGTCCTCACTCAATGTTCCCATTGGGTTAGGCCTTGTAATCAAGGCCAACAATTTACCATCCATGAATCATGGGTAAGTACTCAACGGGTTTTTTGTGAGGGTTTCCTTAGACAAAAAAATGAATAGGACTATTAATAAAGTACAAATCCTGCAAAGATCATCTAACTCATGATACAAAGAATGAAAAATGGTTTTAGAGGGATATCATGCAAAAATCAGTCGACCATAAGAATTAAATAGGAAAAGACACATAAATCAAGCTAGTACTTCAAATAATCATAGCTACCATAGAATAAACTTGTAAATGAATCATAAATACCTTAGAAAAATATTGGATAATAAAACAAGGGACAAATCAAGTGAGTGAGAAAAGGATAAATCAAGTGAGCGTGAAAAGGACAAATGAAGCAAGTGAACAAGGGGTAGAACCAACAAGATCCAATGTATTGACCATGCTTATAAAATCGACCACGAACAATGAATTGATAGAGCATAACAAATTGATAAATAAACCACGTAAAGTAAGGTAGTTTATCAAAATCACCAAAGTGTGCATGAAAAAATCATTAGTCGGGGACAACACTCAAATGAAAGAAATTTAATAAAAAATATTAATGTTTAAATCCATATAAATTTCATTTCCGCACATCACCCGGTTGAATCCCACCCAAAATATGTTATAAATATAGCTCCCCAACAACATCAAAACACCCCATTCAAATTTTCAACAAGTATTCCTGATTTCTACTCCACAAAAATCTATAATACTAACATTTGCGACCCCTCCTAGTGTAAACTAGTTGAATAATTAGAAAAAAATTGAGAAATGGCACCTAAAATGAGAGGATAAGTTAAAACTAGTGAGAGGTTGGTTGAACCATGCACTAAGAAGATATACAACAAAGCAAATGCATTTGAATTCGAAATTTGAATGAAACCTTAATGCTTGAAAAAACCCAAATCAAATCTTACATGAGTTCTCCTCAAATAACATACTTTCAAGGATGGAAATAAGAAGTAACAAAATTGATGGTAAGTTGATACCATCGAGGCCAATTGTGGCTAGAAAGACCACTCACAATTACATCAAGACTAATACACTAGATGACATGGTGACATAATAAAGAAGAAGAAATACCAAAGACCACATACCACACATTCTGTATTAAAAAATTAACAAGGTTGAACATGGTGAAGAATTTAAAGGGCCTAGTAATTATCCAAGTGAAAGAGAAACATATCACATGGGATTTCATTATAGTCTCCTTGTGCCTCACATCGACTAGTAGGGAATTAGATGTGAAATTAAACATGTTGGAAGCCATAGGGTAGGTTTTTGAACAAGGTAAAGTGTTCAACTAGGTGGAGTATGTGGCCAACATAATTAGAATGAATTGCAAAGAATGGAAAAATGAAAGTAAACCCATCCATTTCCCATCACTGCTTATTTGTCTTTCCATGAGTCAGGTCTACCTGGTTGGGGAAACAACATTTACTAATACAAGCAAAGTGACTATGTTCAACTTTTAGTGTTTTAAAAATGGAGGGAAGGGAACAACTGAAGGCTTGTTCGTAGAATATATGTTTAATGAATGGTTTAAAACCTTAAAAAACACCTACAATTATTAGAAAGTTGCACACAATGTTAGACGATCATTAACCCCAATGGACCACATTGAAGTAACTTTAGACACCACCATGGTATGGTATGCACATGGCCTAGCCATAGAATCAAATAAGTTGTACTGCCAACAAATGATATTGCAAGTGCTCGACAAACTTCAAGATCAGTCAATCAACATGTTTCTGATCCCCCCACTTGCAACAGCCATCATAAAAGACATAATTACACTGCTCCAAAATGGGGAATTTCAGGAAGAACAATAAGTTATTTTGTATAGAATTCCATTTTTTGTTGATCAAGGTGCTAAAACAAAATCCCCCCAAAAGTGTTTGAATGAAAGAAAGAATCTAGGCCAAGAAAAAGAATTGTGTAACAACCCCGTTATTACGACAACAAGCATCATATAACAAACATTTTTTTTTTTTTTTTGCATTAGAAAATACACATCACACTTAATGGAAACATCATCAACACATCGTTCACATATATTGACGAAATAAATTAATGCATTCATAATCATTTACGACACAATGCTGACACATCATCATCTTGAACCATGACCCACATATTGATGTATTAACACATTAATCATTAACATCCCAACATCATCATATTCTACATTTAATAATGACACATAACAATACAATAGTAAACGTTCAATGCATCTCATAAGGACCATCATCACATAACACCAAGAAAAAATAAGATAACATAATGGATCATAAGGATCATAAGGATAATCACAAGAATTACATAATATACTACCACCCAACCTACCCTGCAAGGTTAGGACCTCCAGGACACATAAGAAATTCTCAAGCCCAGGTTCCAATTGATTTTAAACATTTAAGGTCTCAAGGTTGGTGACTTTTCTAAGGAACAAAGAGGTGTCTACATCCCACCCACACAATCAAGTCCAATTCAACTAATCTAAAACAACATCATCAATGATCATCAAGGCGCAATAGCATTCTAATAAACCAACACATGTAACATAAATTTCCATGGTGCAAGAGAACTTAATTACAAAATCAATCAAGCAATGACATATGCCAAGGCTCAAATAATCTACTTATTTAAGTTTTTTAAGGCGCAACTAGGATCTACTTAAATTTTAGGCATGCGATTAAATTAATCATCGAATTCACAATAATCAACATCATTTTCAAGGTACGCACATGATCTGATTGTCGGATTAACATAATTCACTTATTGATCATTGCGCGCAATTAATCATTCACAAGGAATCATACAGTAACATCATGATGAGCATGCTAGTAAAATAAGGCGTAAACATTATGCATCAACTTAGCCCATAGCACAAACAATCTAAACGCCTATTCTTCAGCATAGACCAAGGCGCAAGGTAATTCAATATTAAACGATCAAGCCTCAACATAGGTTAGTGGCAGAATAAAATCTAAGTAATAAAATGATTACATATCAACATATATAAGTGGAGAAATAGAATCTAAGTAATATCACGATCATATAACAACATATATAAGTGGCGAAATAGAATCTAAGCAATACAATGATCTCGCATCAATATATCTAAGTGGCGAAATATAATTTAATTAATTCAATGATCTTGCATCAATATATCTAAGTGACAAGATATAATCTAATTAATTCAACGATCTTGCAACGACATATCTTGGTAGTGCGAGGAAATCAATCGCTCATTCAAGGTTCATCAACCATTTCCAAGGTGCGAGGGAACACATCTATTCTAATTCCAAGGGACAAGATGAAAGTTGTTAATCCATTATTCATTGATAAATTTAATAACACAAGTAAGGATTGTCTTCCATCATTCATTAATAAATTATTGACACAAGTAATATTTTTAATCCCTCATTCATTACTACATTAATGACGCTAGCAAAGGTGGACACATAAGCTTCAACATGCTAACTATTTAATTAGGGGTGCTTCATATTCTTGAAATTAACATTCTAGTATAAGAAACATAAACATGTATAAAAATTAACACTAAGCATGAATTACCTCAATTAAAAATTAAAAGTGCATCAACTTTCTATCACATAAAGTTAACATTATAGTATAAGAAACATTAACATTAACATGTGTAAAAATTAGCACTAAGAATGAATTACCTCAATTAAAAATTAAAAGTGCATCAACTTTCTATCACATGAAATTAACATTCTAGTATAAGAAACATTAACATGTGTAAAAATTAGCACTAAGCATGAATTACCTCAATTAAAAATGGAAAGTGCATCAACTTTCTGTTATATAAAATTAACATCAAGTAGAGAGTTGAGGATAACCCCATCCTACAATTTATTTAATAACAACTCCATAATATTAATAAAAAACATAAGAAGGGAAATAACCTAAATGTTGGAATTAACATAAGAAGCAATAACTCATTTCTTAAGATAAGCGCTCTTAAAAAAGGCATTGGAAAACTCAGAGACACTTGTCCACCTTTAAATGCCCCGAAATCTGTGAATAACTCTTGGCATTCACTAATAAAATGTGCTGGAAAAATTATGCTGAGCATAAATAATCTAGCCATTTGAGGGATTCAAAAAGGAAAAAAAATCGTTGAGCATACAACTATGAATTCAAAGGGTAGAATCAGATCCTTTATCTGCGCCTAGATCGTTCAGAGTAAAAGGAAATAAAATTGGGCGTGCCTCAACAACGTAGAGGAGAAAAAATGTAAAACTCAGAGATAAAAGATTGTCTATTCATAGGATTCTTTCTTTGTTCACACACAGGGAGTTCATGAAGATTTTAATTATGGGCAAGAATCAAACTAAGACCAAAATCACCAGGTCTCCTTCAAATTGCACGCACTGGGTAAACACATGTTTTGTTGGGTAGAAGAAAAATTAAAAAAACGACTGGTCTCCCTTTTTCTCGCATGCACAGGGAAATCACAAGCCAACACCAAACAACACAAGACCAACGCTCGAGTTTATCCTACAACCATGAACAAGGAAGGCACCCACAAGGAAGACCAATCATGCACACATGTAACAACCCCATAGTTACGACTACAAGCAACGCAAAGCAAGTGCAATTTTTTCTTTTTTTTCTTTTTTCTTTTTAAATGGGAAGGTGACAACGACAATAGTCCAACAACGCAACTCGACGACAAACACAACGCGTGCAATTCAGGAAACATAAAACATAACAACCTAGCATACTAGCACATCATGCATCTGGATGCCACCTATGAAAATTATTTAGAAAAAAAAACGACTACCCTTGCTAACGACATCAAAATCAACCAAATGCAACCAACATCAATGACACAAGTACAACTTTACTTACAAAAACATCATCCACATCGGGAGGCACATGACGCTAAGTTGGGTTATCATAAGCACTTCTTGATCAACACACACCATGTTCCAAACTTAAGGAATCATGTTGCCACAGTGCAACCAGCGCACTAGGAACCCATGCGCAACAAGACCAATTCTAAACCTTCAACCAAACATAGAATCCAACCTTTCTAAAATCCAACTTGTACTGACATGCATTATACGAAACCAACATGAGAGCATTTAAATCCATCTAGCTAAACGAGGCGTAAATGTGACTACAATTAAACAAGGTTAAAATTTGGAACCTTCTAGACATATCTCATTACTGTCTTACCATCGTAAAACTATTCTAGCACAATTTATCCAACCTTAATCAATATAAAAACTTATAAAAAGCTTCCCTCCTTCATTTAAAGAAAACCCCTCAACATCATGAGGAAGTCAAGTGTCATTTAATTGAATAATCATTTATTACCTTTAATGAATTATTAATTAACATAAAACAACTACCTCCCCCTTCCTTCCTAGTTTACAACCCTTTACATCATTATGAAGAAATGAACATCATTGATGTTTGAATAAATCAATATTTATCTATGAACATTTCATTTAATGTAAATCATTTGCTTATTAACAATTATATGCAATTAACAATATCTAAACAGTTAAACTCGTATACGCAATTAACAATAAGAAAATAACAATATTTAAAACAATTAACAATATTTACATGGATTAACAATATCTAATTAACAATACACAATTAACAATATTTAAGGAATTAACAATATCTACAACAGTTAACAATACATAATTAATCAATATGAAATTAACACTATTTAAAGGACAACTAAATCGTTAAGACCGTCCCCAACTCTGGTAACATCAAATTTCAATTTGAACACAGTCAAGTATGTCCTAAGGCCAGAGAGACCACCATTGGCCATTCACCGGGCCTTGAACATAATATTTCACTAAGGCTATATCCCACCTCAAGGATCTGGGAGAAGCGAATAATCGTTGAGTTAATTTGCTGCTAAAAAAAAACGTTTGCAATGTAGCCTCAGTCAAATGAATTATTGTTAGAGGTTTACATTCTATAATTTAAATGATGCCACCCTCAGTTAATTCACTTCTAGCTCTACCACTCAAAGTTTAAATCTCCTGGGTGTATATTAAATCTCTGCACAATATTAAGAATCGTTTTGTAAATACAGTTTATCGCTGGGTTGATACTGTGTTAAATCGTTGTTTGATAACATGATTTTTCTGAGGAAAGGAGAATGAATTGACAGTTGGTACGAGACACACAGATTCGTTGGGGGATAACACGATATTTTGAGGTAAATAAATGACCAAGAAATATCTCAACTTGACAGCAACAAGTAGGTTCGTCAATCATAAAGGGTGATTAAGAATCCCGATTCCAGTATCTATATTATATCATTGTTTAAATTCCAGGAATTGATTTTTCTTAAATTAAGTTTAATAGGGGAGGCCAGTAACCATGTATCATGCCATAATTGGTGCAATGCAAAGTAAATCAAACTACTATTGAAGGAGATACGGGAAAGCATGCATATACTCCCGAGAACTTGTGGTGGAGGAAGGGTCAAGAATCCACCCAACGATTCGCTGACATAAAACAGATTTCAATTCATATTGACTTCCAAATTAAGAAGCACTACTACATATGGGCGGATTATTCCATGAAAAGTTTCCACGCTTCAACTAGTTTCATATTTTTTTTAAACAGAGCAGGATTTTCGTCGATATTGCCACAAAAGTTCGTCGCAATATCAACGAAAATCTTATTTAAATCCAGTCGGGATTTTTGTCGCTATAGTGACTAACTTTCATGGCAATAGCGATGCAAATTTTGCCTATCTCATTGCTCAGTGTTAACGGCTAGTTGACTATTTTATCTATATATACGTAATGTTAAGAGACTTTGCGACACAATTGCTATAGTTGCAACACTATTCTTGGCTTTTGTTTGAGCTATTTTTTTTTTCGTCACCCACCGATTGAACAAATCCAATTCTTGATCTACATAGCTCAGATTTTGAACTTGC
>CBVK0100799711.1:0-10677 GCA_900067695.1 Picea abies
ATATCGAGTGTTCTCAAGGTACATCTTGTGTTCATAGTGTGGATAGTGTGCTATTTGCTTAGATTTCAATTTTTGTCTTTTTCATTATTTTAAGTGCTAAGCTAGTAATACTAAATCTAAAATCTAAAGTAAAACACTACACAATAAAAGATTGTAGAATATTGTTAGATTTGTCATGATGAATTATTCTAATGGAACATACATGACAATTTATAGATCATATTGGTGTCTAAGAAACTTTATTTCGGTTTTTTTGTGGAAAGTTGTAGGATCTAGGAATTTGTGTAAGAAATAATTCTCAAAACCCTAGACGTTGCAAATAAGTATTATAGCAATCCATGGGATGAATCAAAGGAGATATTTTCAAAGCTAAAAGCACAAGTTGTTGACATATCTTGCAACATGGCCACCTTCATGGTAGCACTAGAGAACAAACTTGGAAATTTTGGGGAGTTTGGTATCTCTAACTCAAAAGCTTGCTTAGACGAGAAATCTGGAGATAATGAAGGCCCAAAAAAGGTAGTTGAAAAAAGAGCCAGAGAAAGAGAGACTTGTTGCCATCACTTCTTCCAAATTTATGTTTAAAGTGGAAGCAAATGTGGACATCAAACCCTGCCTAAATGAGAATGATGGTGTTAAGTTGAATAAATGGTTGCAACAATTAGAAGTTTATTTCAATGTTCATAACAGAGGAGAAAAGCTAAAGACTTCATTTTCCTTGTTAAAGTTAGAGGCCCATACCCAAACTTGGTGGGAGAGTCACACATAGACACTTAGGCTAGAAGTGATCCCCCAATAACTAAGTGGGAGGTGTTCAAAACCCTCACTGATTCCCAATTCTACTCTATTGGGTATGAAGAAGACTAGTGGATTTGTTGGAAGTACTTCTAGCAAAAGGAAGGGAAAAGTGTGCAAGAGTACACCATCGAGTTTAGAAAACAATCCATTATGTCCGGTTTGTCTCCCAAGAACCTAGATGTACTCCTTAAGTATTTGGGATGTCTACATAGCTCTTTAGACTTAAGATAGTTGATAAGGCATCTATGCAAGCACAATATCTGGAAAATATGGATGAGAAGAAAGAACATCCAAGTAGTTATAAGGAGGGAAAGAAAAAGTGGAAAGGAAAGGATAAGAAGACAACATCCACATCACATCGGTGCAAGGATTTGAACAACCACTATAATCATTGTAATATTAATGGTCACACCAAATATAAGTGTTGGAAGGTACATGCAGATTTGAATCCAAAGAATGGAAAGAAGGATGCCAAGAAGAAGAACGTGCTCATCTTGGATTCATGCAACCATGTAGAATGTAGCTCAATTGTAGATGAAAAGATTATTTGCACTACAATGTAGAAGGAGGTGAATCTGAATGGCCTCCATCCCAATGAAGAGAAGGAGATGACTAAGCTCTCCCATATTAAAATCTAGATCAAGAAGCCAAAAGTGGATTATCTATTTCATTCTAGTTTGAAAGCCAACCCCGTAGTCGAAGATCCGGTTAGCAAGCTTGGATTGGATGTTCATGACCATCCTCATTCATGTCTATTTTTATGGGTAAATGAGGATGCAGAGCTCAGGATCACTAAGAAATGTAAGAACACGTTTGTTATAAGTGAAAACTGTATCGATGAAGTGGATATAGATGTGCCACATGATATGCGTGGTGTAGTGTTTATAATCCCCTACATGTACATGAGGGATACAATCTTCACAAGGAGAGAAAACAAATGTTTCCTAATCAAGGATGAGAAATCCTTCATAAAAAATGCACACAAAGGTAAATCTAAGATATTTCTAGTAAGTGCTAATCGGACCAAGAAATTGATCAATCCTAGTAAGAAGTTTGTATTACTCTTCTTAAGAGATAATCAGTTAGGAGATGAAGTTGTAAAATTATTCTAAAGGGAAAAACATCAATGTGGTATGACCAACTTGTACAAGTGAAACACATTGATGAGAACAATATCACTTGGAGATAGTTCATAAAGTATGTCTAGAAGAAATACTTGTATTGATGTTATTATGACTGGAATATGAAGGAGTTATATGAATTCAGGCCTGGGAGCATGACCATGGATGAATATGAGAGGTGATTTCTAGAATTGATGAGGTATGTTGACTTCATCAAGGATGAGCGAGTCAATATACAAAGGTTCCTGAGTGGGATACCTTCAATATACAATGAAAAGATATAGTATGATGAGCCCAAGGAATTGGAGGAAACAATAAGGAGAGCCAAATGCCTTAATGGAAAACATAAAGGAGGATTAACGTTTCTGGGAGCTTGGGTTGACAAGAAGAAATGAAATATGGAGCAGAGAATGAAAGGGTTCAAACCACCTTTCCTCAAAAATAATCCTCAGGGATAGCCAACACATAATGAGTCCAAGATGTCAGATACTTTGGGGAAAATACCAAGAAAACAACCCATTAAATGTTGGGGTTGTGAGGAGATCACCTGTACAAAGACTGCCCTCATAGAGGAGAAAGGATGAATGTGCACAAAATTTAAGAGGTTGACATTATTAAGGATATGGGAAGAAGAATGCCAAGGATCTATGCAACCTTAGAAAGCATTCAAGTTGAATTTCAGTCTCATATGATTGAATTTGAAGGTAAGATTAATTATCAACCTATAGCCATTTTAATTGATTTAGGAGCTAGCCATAGTTATGTAGATCCAAATCTTATGGAAATATTTCACTTGAAAAGAAGTAAGCATGGGAAATATTGGTTAGTTTAGATAGCTACAACAACTAAAAGAATAATTAATGAGTCGGTTCAAGACTATCTGTTGGACATGAATGGACTTAGTACAAAAGTAGAGCTAAACAGAATTCCATTAGGATCGTATGACTGCCTAATTGGTATGGATTGGTTGGACAAGCATCGTGATATACTTGATTGTTACAACAAGGCATTCACTTGTCTTGATGATGAAGGAAAATTGAGATCAATTCAAGGCATTGAAAGAGTAGTGACAGTGAGAGAAATTTCATCTAGGAATTTGAAGATAAGTGTTAGGAAGGGATTCTGAATTTATGTAGTTCACACGAAGAGGTAGCAAAGGATAAAGTGGTAAGTATTGAATAATTTACAGTCCCAAGAGAATTGATTATGTTTTTGGAGAAATACTAGGTATTCCACCTAAAAGGGATATAGATTTATCCATTAACTTAATGCTTGGAGCAACTCCAGTGTCCAAGACACCTTACAGGACGAGTACACTAAAACTTAAGGAATTGCAAATGTAGCTTGATGAATTATCGAAGAATGGGTACATATTCCCAAGTGTCTCATCTTGGGGTGCCCCAATACTTTTTGTAGAGAATAAGGATGGAACCTTACGACCGTGCATTGATTTCAGGTAGCTAAATAAGGTGACCATGAAGAAAAAGTACCATTTGCCAAGGATAGATGATGTTTTTGATCAGTTGAAAGATGCCAAGATATTTTCCAAGATTGACCTCAGGTCAGGCTACCATCAAGTAAGGATTAAATAGGAATATATCAACAAGACCACCTATAGAACCAATTATGGCCATTATAAATTTGTAGTGGTGCCATTTGGGTTATCAAATGCACCAACTGTATTCATGTGTTTGATTAATGGGATTTTCATAAAATACTTGGATAAGTTTTTCATTGTTTTCCTATATGACATACTTATTTACTCTAAGTATGAATAAGAACATGAGAAACACTTAAGGATGGTGCTATAGGTGTTAAGGGAGCATCAACTTTATGTAATGTTGAGTAAATGCTCATTTTATCAAAAGCAAATCCATTATTTGGGTCACATTATTTTAGAAGAAGGTATAAAAATGGAAACAAATAATATTAAATAAATCAAATAGTGGCTAACCCCAAGGAATGTTATAGAAGTCAGATCATTCATGGGACTAACAAGCTACTAGAAAATATTTATAAAAGGGTTTTCAAAGATTACACATCCTATAACTTCTTTGCAGAAGAAGGGTGTGAAGTTTGAGTGGACTCAGGAATGTGAAGAAGGTTTTCTTCATTTGAAATATCTTCTAACAAGTGCACCAATGTTAAATATTGCTTAACCAAATGAATACTTTGTGGTGTGCACTGATTCTTTCAAAGAAGGACTAGGTGGTTTCCTTACCCAGAATGGTCATGTGGTTTGTTATTAGTCCAAAAAACTCAAGGAGCATGAAATAAACTATGCCACGTATGATTTAGAGCTGACAACCATTATTCATGTGTTGAATATGTGGAGGCACTACCTTGTGGGTAGGAAATTCGAACTGGGGAAAAACCACATTAGTCTAAATTATTTGTTTGAACAATCAACTTTAAATGACAAGCATGTAATGTTGGAGTAAACACCAATACTGAGAGGGGGATGAATCAACATTGAACTAATTTTATTCACTTTTTCTTGTTACCATTTAACTAGTCATCATATAATCAAACATAAAGAATTAATCATGTGAACATATATCAACAAAAAATCACAGTACACAGATATTTCATGTGGAAACCCAATAAGGGAGAAAACCACAAATTTTTTTCTTATATTTAAACAAGAATTACATTCTTTACAAACTCCAACCTGTGAGGGACACCAATCCCTACAGTAAGCACCCAATTACAGTCTACAAGAACCACCTTGCTAGGAACCAACTTGTTAAGAAGACGAGGACACCAATCCTCACTATAAGAACCCACTTACAATCTGTAGACACCAATATGCCAGGCACCAACCTGTTAAGAATATGAGGACATCGATCCTCTCCCTTACACCACCATGCCATCCTTAATTTATCTTCTTTCCGTTCTTTGGCATTCTTTGACCTCAAAGCTTCAAAGCTTCTCTTCACATGATCCACTTCTCCTACACTTGCACTTCAAAATGATTCAGGAATATTTATTTATACATATCATGCACTCAATTATTTTTCCACATACAAGTTTTAGTGGGGTTGACTCCAAGTCCATTCACTTCTTCCTCAAAATCGGGCTTCAAATATCCTTTGAAACCGGTTCAGACACCTTCCTTCTCATGTAGTCTATTGACAGACCACGGTGAAGGGTTCAACGTTCAGTAACCATCTGATTTTCCCTCGGATTAACCCTCAATCATTGATTGACACCTTCCTTCTCATGTAGTCTATTGACAGACCACGGTGAAGGGTTCAACGTTCAGTAACCATCTGATTTTCCCTCGGATTAACCCTCAATCATTGATTTGATATCCTTCATATCAGGACTATCGAACTACCAGGCCCATGGGACCTCAATATTCAACTATACTCTTTCAACACTCAACCACCATCGGACTGGAACCTCTTTGATGGAATGTATTCCAACATATCCAACTATCCTTAGAGTATGAAATAAATGGCTCCGATAGCATCAATCCTTCGACCTACATGAAGGTTATCTCCTGTCACTCTAACTATTCGGGAGATGGTCAGGTTGGACCCACATTAACCCACAACTGATATTTCATCTCACATGTTTGCTGACCTATGGTTCAGATCATTCCTCAAAGCTCTTCTTCATCATCAGGGTGCATCCACTCTAATGGATTGTATTCTGATAGACTACCCTTCCAATGGGCTTATAAGTACCATAAAAGAGTCATGATGATCTCCCCACGTTGAATAAACGACCTAGAATGACTTGGAGTCCTCAAGAATACATCATGTAACCACAACACACAATAGTTGTTGGATTGTATTCTCAATTCAATTTTAGTGGTTGATATCATTCACTTTAGCATATTGGGACCACCCGGTCTTCAACTTATAGCCACCATCTTATTAGATCTCCAATTAATCTCAATCATTGATCTATCTCAATGGATTCATTGCAGATCTAGGGAATATTTCAAACTTTTGTGACCTTTAAATTACACCCTCAAGTTCCACTACACTCAATTTGCACCTATACTTAGAAATTTTCTAACTATTTCACCATGCGTCTACGTGACATCATAAGCCTTCGGATATCTCACCCTTTGGGTCATTCGATTTGTGACATGTGGAAACCTCTTGGATGATCAGATCTCTCACCATATGGGTCATACGATCTGTGGCACATGGTGACCCCCTAGGTCGTCAAATCTTGTACTCATACATAGAAAATTTTTGAAGTCTATTGTGGGTTCATGGATCCATAGGATTGCTCTCATTCTTCATCTTCATCCGATTGATTCTTGATACTTAGTCATTTTTTAAAATCTTACTGTGGTTCCATGACACTTTCCTGATTCTTATGACCTCATCCATCTAACCGATTCAATATTCATAATTATCCATTTCTTTAGACATCAACCAATTCTTGATACTTAGTTGTTTTTCAAGATCTCACCATGGGTTCACACTCTCATATTCCCAATTCTCCATCATTCTTATTATCTCTGTGATGTTTGATACTTAGTCATTTTCGATATATCTTGTGTTGATGTAGTAGATGAGGTGGCTTCTATGTGGATGTATTATTCATATATATTGGATGATGTGGCATAGGTACATGTCTTGATACATGGTGTTTATGTGAAACTGATGTGGATTCCCTTTGACTGGACACGTGGAGCTGATGTGGCATTTGTTCTCTCCCACTAGGTATCAAAACTTAATATTTGATCTTAACCATTGATCTCTAAAGATGAACAGTCAAGATATAACCACTAATATTTAGTCCTTTATTTATAGTTCCATATCTCTTCCACTTTATTTAATTCAAACTAAGTGATAATTCATTTTCATTATAAACCCTTTTGATCATGATTTCCCCAATGAATGTGGGATATATTGATTTCTTTTGTTCCTCGATCGAGCCATTAAGATATTTTATTTTTCAATCTCAATACATTTCCATGCTTCCTCTGAGTTCTCAAACTATGATTATTCATTGATGTAGTCACCAAATTATTCGTCTAGAATTGTTCTATGTTTCCTCTGTCTATTACTGGTTTTGGTTTGATTTGCACACATAGGGGATTTTAAAAATTACAGAGACATTCATATAACTTAGAGATATAATTTTTTTTTTGCATTGGTGCATACTTCCTATAGCTCTAAAGTCCTTCAACTTCATTCCTTACTCTGTCTATTTCTTAAACACTTTCTTAATTTTCTTTTTAACATCAATGACAACTAACTACACATAAGGCTATTCTTATTATTGACAACAATTAGTATCCCCCTACCTATGATATCAATGATATCCTTTGACATCAATGACAACACAATTTCCAACAAACTCCCCCTTTATCATTGATGGCAACACGTAAATACTTTTTGACACTTGTCATTTCTTGCTTTTTATAGGTCTTTCTTTCTACAAATCTCCCCTTGTCTATGTACATTCCCCCTTTGACATCAATGGAAAAGGAATTTTCTACCCCTTATGCAATACTCTTTAGCAACCATCCACCTTCTTCTCCTTCTGCATCTCCCCCTAAGTTGGTGCTCTTCTTGTATTTCTTTAGTGAGTGGATGGTATGGGGACCACCCCCAACTTCTACCTGAGATACTCGAATGTTTCTCTAGGAATAGGCTTTGTAAAGATATCAACAACTTGTTCCTTTGTGCCAACATATTCCATCTTGACATTTTGTTCTGTGACTTTCTCTCTTAAGAAATGATACTTGATTGGATTTTGCTTTGTCTTCGAATGCATTACATGATTTTTGGAGATATTTATTACACTATTATTGTCACATAGTATTGATATTGGTTGATTATACTCTAATTAAATATCTTTAGTGTTTGTTTCATCTAGAGCACTTGTGTAGAGCATTTTGTTGTTGTAATGTATTCTGCTTCTGCTGTAGATAGAGAGGTTGATGCTTACCTCTTGCTGAACTAGGACACCAAGCTATAGAAATAATTCTCTACCACTGGTTCTCTTTCTGCCATCCACACTGCTTACCAAATCTACATCTTTGTAAGATGTCAAAGTAAAGTATTTTCCTATGGGATACCATAAACCAAAGTCCAAAGTGCCTTTCAGATATCTAAATATTCTTTTTACTGCCAGTACATGTGTTTCCTTGGGTGCTACTTGAAACCTTCCAACTATCCCTATTGTCTTCATAATATCTGGTATTGAGGTTGTTACATACAAGAGAATGCCTATGATTAATCTATACAGGGTTTGATTTTCTTCCTTTGATTCGTCTTCTTTACTTAGATTACAACCAATAACAATGGGTGTGTTGATAAGTTTATATTCTTCCATTCCAAACTTCTTCAGCATCTCCTTGATATATTTTATTTGAGAAATGAATGTACCTTGGCAAGTTTGAATAATTTGAAGTCCTAGGAAGAAGGACAATTCTCCAAGCATAAACATCTCAAATTCTTTTTGCATTTCTTCTACAAAATTTTGGCTCATTCTATCATTATTACTTGCAAAAATGATATCATCTACATAAACTACAATGATTAACATCTCTCCATTATCGATATTGATGTGAATATTTCTATCTATTGTTCCTCTTTTGAAACCTTGTTGCTGTAAGTACTTGTCAAGTATTGAATACCATGCTCTAGGAGCTTGCTTTAATCCATGAAGTACTCTCTTTAATCTCCAAATATAATCTTCATTTTCTGACAATAAGAATCCTTCATGTTGTTTAATGTACACTTGTTCCTCTAAATCTCCATTCAAGAATGCCCACTGTTGGAACATATATAATCCTAAACTTTGAGATTTACTTTCTCAAACTTCATCCTCCCCAAAGTGACAACTCATAAATCAACTTTCGAAGTCTAAATCGAATTTATTTATGGTCATAAAGCATGCATGATATCTGTCATTGATGAAGATCCCCCGTTTGAATTGAATGATCCCCTTTTCCCTAGAGTTTTGGAGCCGCCTGATTGTTAAAGAGTCAAATCACTAAAGGTCACCTCGGAGCTTTGCGCTTCGAGCATTTCGATAGCTCTTCACGCTTAAAGTCCCGAAACCCAAAAAGTGTCCGTTATCACTTTCCACAAACCTTTAAAGGGGAACGAGTCATAGTACATGTGTATCTTTAGAGTGTTCCCTGGGCTAACACGTAACGTCCATTTTTGACATTTTCATCTGAAGATTCATATGATTCTAAGTAACATGTGGCACCCCCTAGTCTCGACACGTCATCTAGAATGACGTCATCTTCGAAAAGCCACTATGGGTAATGGCCTTTTGGAAATATAACAAAGAGCTAACTCGCAAATCCATGAAGCATTAAAATGCCTAAATGCTAAATCTTAATTAATTAAGTTAATCTTAAGTCAAAAGATAATTAACAACTTCATGTTTCAGAGTTCAAATGTTTACTCTTCATCATATCCTAAAAAATCCGAAGTCCGAGTTTCCGAAGCATCGAAACTTAAACAAGGTTAATTAAAATGTAAAAACGATAAACTGATAATTAATCATTTCACAAGTTCGGGTTTCAGGGATTCTATCTCTATCTACCTTTAAAAATATCGAAGTCCGAATACCCAAAATCACTTAAAGTTAAACACAATTAATTAACTTTTTAAAGGAGATTATCTCGTAATTAACATTTCGCGGATTCGTGATTCGGGAAATTTCAAATTTGTTTCATCCAAAGCTCCCAATCATGAACCGTCGATATTAATGGCATTTATCACAAATCAACGGTAATGATTTTTTAACTCAGATTGTAGATCGCCAGGTATACTTTCCCATTAATGATCATAAATTTGTCGTCAGTAAAGGTATGCTCGAATTAATGCACATGATGCGAATAAAATTACTTTGTTTTTGAATTTCATTTCATCCTTCGCAGAGTAGTAAGTTTTATCCAACTGAGAAGCTCATGCATTCTCTTGCAATAGGTAACCCCATTCCAATTTTATAGATATCATGGCACCACGTAAGATGATTAAAGAAACTAGTGAAGGTGAAAATCTGAATGCAGACATTCTGTCAGATACTACACCGTGAGCCATAGACACCGTGAAATCCTAGACGCAGGTGTTCGAGATCCTACAATACGAGCTTATAAATTTCCCAGAGGATTCTGACGATGAATTGAACGACACTCATGAATCTAAACTCAAGTATATAGCTCAGTCGGAGCTACAAAAAATAGTTGCACGGCCGAGGCTCATACCATATAATGACATGATAGGTTGGGCCCTCGAAAATGTCGACGTCCAAACCAAGATAATTTACAACTCTCAAAAGGTTGTTGTTGGATCTTTCCAACTCGAACACATACAAGTAATGTATAAGCTATCCCCCGATTTTAAATATAATTTCAATGTCGCATTCATGCTGGAATTTGAGCAACGGGAGTGTATACAATATGAAAAAAGCTATCCTGATATAATAAAGTCATGGCGAGGGAACCCAGAGAAATTCAGAGTCGACACTCATGGAATTTATGCCACAACGTCGTTGGATGTTCATATGATCTATGTAGCTATGATGCTTTGTACGCTATTTGGGAAGAAGAGTCCTACCCATTTCCCAGTGGCATGGGTGTCAATTATGCACGAGGTGACTGAGGGCTACTCTTTTAAATGGGCCAAAATTTTATCAGAAAATTTGGCTAAGGAAACCATAGAATACAAATTAGCGAAGTCGAAGGGGCAACCCACCCCTTTGTATATGTCTGCATATATCATGGATGCTATTTTCTTCATAACCCCTTTTCCACTGATGAACT
>CBVK0100799712.1:0-10677 GCA_900067695.1 Picea abies
TATTTACAATTCATTTCATACATCAGATTTACAACTAGGCTCAGCCTTGGAGACATTACAATGCTGGACACCAAGCTCACCAAGTCCATTGCCTTCCACCCCTAGACGGATGGCCAAACTGAAGTCGTCAACTGGATGATCTTGCATATCCTTCACATGTACAATTCCTAGAACCCCCGCACTTGAGATGAGAGTCTTCCCTATGTTCAACACAACTACAACAAAGCCATACATATCTCAACTAACCACAACCCCTTTCAGGTGGGGTTGGGATTTCAACTATTGGGTCCCATGGATGTTTCACTACCCCTTGTGGCCACCCAGATAGACTCATTGCATGCTCCAACTAGAGCCAACAAAGACACCTGGTTCATTGATTGGATCAAACATATCCTCCAATAGGTTCAAGATATTTTACAAAAGTCCAATCCCAAGTACAAGCATCATCATGATCAACACCGGGTGCCACACCAGTTTTAGGTGGAAGACAAAGTTTGGTTGCACTTGTAGAAAGAATACCTTACAGAGCCTCATTAGAAGCTTCTTCGACTTTGTTATGGACCCTACACCATCACCAACGCTATGGGTGGCAATTATTTTGAGCTCAACCTTCTCCCCTTCCTTGGCTTGCACCCAGTGTTCAATGTGGACCTCCTTTGGCCTTATTTTCCACCATTATTGGACACCTCATAGATAACAGAACAATTGACACCTATTTTCCACCATTATTGGACACCTCATAGATAACAGAACAATTGACACCAAAAAATATCAACCCTGACTGAATGGAACAAGAATCCACTGATCATATCATGGACACATAGTTCAAGGGAACTTGCTAGCAGAGGATCCAACTTTATCGAGATGTCAAAGAAGGGTAGCTCCTGCACCAAGGCAAGTGGTTCACATGGGGCCAAATTCAACAAAAAAATCCTCATGTGATGGGGGAAATCAATGCAACAGAGACCATTTATTCCTAAGGGGGGAGGATTGATCGAGGAGGATCTCTGTGGCCACCCACCTTTTCCAACTGGCTCAAAATAATTTTTTGGCAACTTACTATTTTTAACAGATTTTCGGTTCCTCAACTTCTGGGGCCATTTTGAGGGCCTAAATGATGACCTTTTAAGATATAGGTGAAGGCTTTGATTAATCCCTCTAAATTAAGATCCTTGTCAATACCTTTCCAATGAGCTATCGTGCGCCCTAAACGAATATCATATGCAAAAGTTACGACCCTGTGAAGTTGATGTACTAACTTATCCCAATGGGGCCCACATGAATTTTGGTGCTTCATCTCCTAGGGTTAGGTTTTTGGTTGTCTAGGGTTTTGGAATTCATGTTTATTGTAAGAAATCCTTCAGAGCCTCATTGTACTCATCTTCTTGCAAAGGGGTGTAGCCGTCACATCTCTTCTTAGAGATAAGCTCCCACCATTCTAGCAAGCTTGTTTTCAGTCTGCATTTTACATTTTTCAACATATTTCTTATTTAATAGAAGTCAAGTTTTATTGTATCTCTATTATTTTTCACCATGTCTCTATGTCAATATTGTAAATCTGTGGTTTCATTTTGTTCCGCTCATAAATCCAGATCATATTAACCATAGATAGGAAGGGGAAATATGTGATGTCCTTTCCTACCTTGGCCCATTGATGAGTAGTGTATCTGCATGCAAGAATTCATCTGTCTCCATCTGTATAATGCATATGAGTGGTGGATCCTCCATTGCAGTACCATTCATTTCCAACTTCTCTCGGCAGGTATTCCATTGGCCCCCAGGCATCACTTGGGCCATGGTTGGCTTGCAAATCATTGGGTGCTTTCCACTTCATTCACCAAGATCAAAGTTAGTCACTTCACTTAGTGTGGATCATAGTATTAGAGCGATAGGGACTCTTTTTTGTCCCATCAAACTGAAGCAATGCAAAGCGAAACGTTAGAGCTACCTTTCATACAATATTATATGAAATTGATTAATGAAATGATATGAGTTATTTCTCTTCTCTATCTCAAAGCAACACTTCTCTTCTAAAGTAAGGGATTGGTAGACGACCTTATGAAAGGATTTGAGGGGAAGAAATGCATAATTATATATAAAATAAAAAAATTTCCTACTAAAGTGTAATTACATATATAATAGCAGTTGGGAGTTGGTCGATTTGAATTCTTCAAATCCTAACAAATTTTTTTTCCATTGACTCATATATAATGAAGATCAATATTAAAGCAATCGACTGAAGCAACCGATGGAATGTCAAATTCAATCTGCCCTGACTTTCAATCCTGAGTGATTGATTGATGGGAATTTGGTGCAGTCTGAAGCAAGTTCAATGCTTGTTCTATAAGAAAGAATGCATAATATGGATCCTTGCACATTGAGAGGGAAGGATGCTTCCAAAGGAGAAAGGACATGGGGAGAAAATTGATCAAGGATTAAATTAGTACAACCAATGATGGTTCAATTTTATGAGGATGTAATATTATCGATATGGAATTTTGACCCTTTATGGCATTGATTGTGACCTCATTCTCTATAATTGAACAATGTTTCCTTGCAAGACAATATCAAAAATAAAACCAAGATAGGGATAAACTACAAATATTGAAGAAATAACCTTATAGACTATATCTTCAATGAGAGAGGGGTTCAATGACATATCAGGTGTTAAATTAGGATCTTTCTGTATCTATCTAACATCTCCCAATAACTCAAAGAAGACGATTTCTAACTAAGTGTAGAAAAACACTTAATCCTTTAGAGGTGGGCTAACAATTTGTATTGCATGATCTAGGGTGTGCCACTATGCATGCTCGAAGGGGCCAATGCAAAAAAAATCCAAGGTCCTCTAGTGACAAACTTTGATTAGGGTTTGACCACATTAAAATATACTTAAAATCATGGAAAAGGGATTGATAAACAAATGTGGGTTTTAATACTTATAAATTCATTCAAAGTGTCCAAAGAAGATCTAGAAGGGGTGACAAGTCAACTTAAGGAAATTAATGTTACATTTTGTTAAAGTGCATCCTAGATCTAGTAAAAAATTCTTAAGAGATGTTGTGCATGTAGTTAATGTATTATGTACACATGTTTGTGTAAAGTCAAGTGTGTATTGCATAATAAAGTCTAGTATTTGGTGTTACATTTTCCCTTTTGATACAAGAAGTGCATAATTGATGATGATGATGTTATGAAGTGTTGAGAGTTTCCATCGACCAATGAATGCAAGCATATGCGATACCTTTACTAAAACGAAAGAGTAGGAAAAAAGAACACCTAATATTATCTGAGATGGGGTCCTTAATTTTTGTTGCTCGATGTTAAATATACATATTGTTAGGCTAATCCAAAGTGTGTGAGGTATTAGGAACTTTAGAAAAAATGCATGTCATGACTTAGGTTGGTTTTATGGTGAAGGAATTAGATTCAAAATTCTTTTACAAATTAGGTGTGTGGTGTGAAGATGATTATCTTAGGTAATGACAATGAGGATGAGGTGCCCTTGATAAACAAGTGTAGTTTATGTATTGTTATCACCCAATATAGCACTTGTGCAAAGACTTCACAAGATGCTTGACAAGTGTAACATATGGAAGTAATTTCCACTATCACCTAAGCAATTACTTTCCTTGTTTTAGTGATGGATCAAAGTCCAATACAAGGGAGGTTTCCCTAGTAACATGAAAGGATCCTATATCAAGGATAGGCAAGTCTATTGTCCCTTAATCTTGGTTACTTGATTGTACCACTAGTACGTTGATGTTCAAGGCAAGGTCATGGTGGTTTAGACAATGAAAATTTGATGTGTGTGTGTGTGTGTGAGGGGTGTTTCTAAGACAATGGGAGATATCCACCACAACAATTGAGTCAAAAAAATTCCCCGAAACACTAGCTATCAAATAAAAAGAAAAGGATGTAATAAAATTTATAATAAAAGATTATCTACTTCAACAATAACAATTTTATGACAACAAAAATACAATATTCCTAAATTAGTAAAGAATGCAATGAAGAAGCATTAAATGCAGGCTAAAATACTAGAAGAAAAATGACCAATTATTATTTAATTAAACTAGTATAAAACTACTTTAAATAAATACAAGAGGCCAATCCCTAATGGTCAAAAATTAAAAAAATGTAGTAATAAATGATGTTAGAGATTATTCTAGGTTAAGAATGCAACTAAACCCTAAGCGTTAGGCTAAAAATGAACTAAAATTAAATATGCAATGCAACTAATCTAATTATTTCATAAAACATCAAGGAGAAAGAGAGAGCGATGGTTTTAAGATCACTTACAAGAGAGAAATACTAGTGTCATCTTAGTTCCTTGGGCATATGGATTCAAAAATGAAACCTTATGGAGGATAAAAGTATGAAAACACAAGGATCAAATCCTAGGGGAGTACAATGACAAACCCTAGATCTAAATCCTCTAGGAAAACAATATAGGGAAGTAAAGTTAAAAAACCCTAGATGCCATCCTATGTATTCTAAGGCTTCTAACAAAGGATCAAGGTGAAAAACCCTATAGGAGTACAATCACAAGCTCTATACTTTAATCAATAAGGTTAAGTCTAGGTGAGTACAATCACAAGCCCTAAAATCAACCTTGTATGCTTCAACAAGTTTAAAATGAATGAAAATAAGGGAAGGGATATCAATTGCAATCCTTCATAGTGATGAAATTATCTTACTCCAATCCTAGGTATCTTGTTATCTAGTGATTTCCTTACTACAAATCATATTAGGAGCTCATAAAACAAAAAAACACATTGCTGAAATATTCAACTCAAATAAAGATAGTGGAAGCAATATTGAAAACCAAAATCTTAACCACAATACACAAAGATATTATGCCCATCAACTAATCTTATCATTCAAATAAATTCAAATCTTACAAGGGATCCCTTACTGGGAAAATGGCCCAAATAGAAAAGAGAGAAAGTACATCAAAACTTGAATGGTTTATCTATTACCAAACCTGTTGTATGATATTGTATGGAAACAATGTGACTATTACATTGATACCCATGTTGTCCTACACTATCTACATGAATGCAATGGTAAAACTCACACTGACTGTGAAACTTCACTAGAATAAGTATATTGTTCCATGACGACCGATCCTTCTATTGTTCAAATGTTATCTCTCTTCCTTTGACCTAGATCTCTATATGGAAGTCCTTATCCACCTATCCAAGATCTCATTGAATCACAGTTCTTTGTGATCCAAGTCTCTTTGTCTCAAATCAATCTCTCTTGATCAATCTGACAAAGTAAAGTGTCCGCCTCCTTAACCCTATCCTTAATTTTATAAGATTGAGTTATGAATTAACCCTAAGCTCCAAAGTGATTGATGGATGAGATTACTTCTCACCTCACTTGATATCAACGACTATTATTTAATTCACTAATACTTTACTTTAATACACATCTAGAAACTTAGACCTATGTGGAAATACACATTTGATGCTACCATGATTCAATAGTCCCTCTTAGTGAGGAAGGTATTCTACACCACTCCAAGTTTGTCTATGAATAACACAAACTTCCATTTAACCAAGGGTTTGTTCAGAATATCGACAAACTGCTCATCTATGGAAATATACTAATGCTTCACTACTCCCTTCTGGATCCTATCTCGGATGAAGTGGTATATGATCTCAATATTATTGGTCCTTTCATGGAATACTAGATTCTCCGAGATTTTGATACAACTCTGATTATCATAGTATATCACTGTAGGCTCCAACTCCTGATCAAATAAACCTATAATAAATTTGTGAAGCCAAATGGCTTCACAACTCGCCATACTCGTTGCCATGTACTTTTCCTCTACTAAACCGAGTGCTACAGAAGTATGCTTCCTGCTGAACCAGGTAATAACTATTGATCCCAAGATGAAACAACACCTTGAGGTTCTCTTTCTTTCTACCGCACTCCTTGCCCAATCTGAGTCTAAGTATCCCCACAACTCCAATCCATATATTCCAAGATACCTCAATGCATACTCCATTGTACCCCTCAAGTACCTGGGCACATGCTTCGTTTCTGTCTAATGCACATGCCTCGACTCCACCATGCACTAACTCAAGGTGTTCACAACAAACATATATCTGGCTTGGTATTGACCAAACACATCAAGGACCCTATCAACTACTTGTATATCCTAGGATCCACCAACTCCGAATATGAAGTGATAACCTTCTTCAGATTGGTAACCATAGGTGTATCCATCGGTCTATAGTCCTCCATCTTGAATCTCTTCAATATCTTTGTTATCACTCTATAATTTTCCTTGGCCATGGAAGGAAAACCTAGAGGTAACCACAAACCAACTTGAATATTGGAAGATATCCCTTCCAATCCAGAGAGGGCTCTCTCTGATAACTCAGCCACAAAAAATATTGGTTATTTAATAAGCACAATGACTAGATCTTCAATTGAGTGAGGTTTTCAAAATATGGTGGTAGAGTTGAGTGAAATACCCATTGGGAATGGAGTCATAATAAAGAGATTTCAAATCAAAGATTTCAAAACTAGTTAATATGAACAAATGCACTTCAAAGGATAGGTAGTTATCGATTTTTCAGTCATCATAGCTATTGTAGTATGGCGGTGAGAAGAAAGTAACACATTAATTATAGTAGAGCACTTGTCAGTGGATGAATTCTGTTACATTGTCAAAAGACTAATACAAGAAAGCTGACTGTGAGATAAAAATCATCAAAGATGAATTCTGTATCTATAATCATCCATTCAGAATAGAGGAATAAACATACTAATAAACAAGATGGAAAAAATTCACAAAGAAAACACATTTCATATTACCAACACAAGAATCTCTCAGACAAAATGTCCAAAAATATTTGCTCAAAAGGTTTTCATTAATGCACAAAACATATACAAAAACCAAAGAGTCTTTTTCCTCTAGTCTTGAACCTATTCACCCTCCTTTCCTCCACCATATATATAGTTACATTACATTCTAACTCAATAGAGTTGAAATATTTAGGGTTTCTCATTCTAGAAGGAGTTACAACGAATTAGTAACTAATTGCAACTAGCTCCTATATTTTAGGATTTGATTGAATTAAAAAACACATCACATCAGGAAATTGAATATGATTTGACATGGGTTGACTGTGTGATTTCGTAGTGACCAGGAAACTTGCTGTGAAATATCTATTTCAGTAGTTACTTAGCAAATCTGGTTAAGCTGCTGTGAAATTCCCGTTACCGATTGTTGATGCTTGAACTTGTTAGAGTGAATTGATTTTAGCCCTATGATAGTCATCTACTCATACCAAACTTTGAATTTATTTAAATAAACCAAAATAAACCAAACCCTAGCAATGTATGCTCAAAAATGTTTTCTGCTCATTCACACTTCAATTATAACACAAACCTTCTGCAATTACTTGTCAAACTCTTCAGATCCAAAAAAAGATAAGAAATATGATTCTAAAGAATACACATCACTTTTCTCTGCAAGACAACCAACTGTGGTGTATTCTAGAGCCAAATATCCCATGCCTGTAAAAGATTTCATGATTGAATACACAATGTCATCTGCTAAAAGTCTGTGCAAACCACAATTTGAAAGAAGAGGATTTAAGTGGTGATCAAGAAAAATCTTCCCAGTTGAGAGGTTTGGATGCACAAAAAATTTGCTTCTACCTTCTTGTAGATACTCAATGCCTTTCACAACACCATGTGCAATCCTTAATCTAGAATGACAGTTGAATTCCCTCCCCTCTTTTGCATCGAGAAACTGCAATAGATTTCCATTGGGTGAAAAATTGTAAACAAGAAAGAATTCGAATCTTCCTCATAGACATTCTCTCCCTTGATGATTAACACTATCAATGCGTAGATCAACAAAAAATATCCCTTGGTGGAATCCATTTTCATGGCTTTCGTTGGGTGTTTACACTTGGTGTTCATTATTTTGGATGCTTGAGAATTCATAAATCTACCAACTATACGTTTTTATGGCATTCAACACTAACTCTATAATATTTGTTGATACTTTGACATGCTAAGAACTTTCTCTTGAATGAGTGTGGTAAATACCTCTAGAATGAGTGTGGTAAATACCTCTACTTGGACGTGTGGATGTTTTGGAGACAAATTCATCCTAGTATAGAATAAAATAGAAATATAACAAAAGGCATTGGAAAATAAAAGTCTATGCATATTGAGCGATCTATACAACATCTGGGTGTGTCATGGCCTTACCTGGGAATGTTTTTTCAACAGTTGGATGCCTTGTTTTGAAATCTATTGGAGGTTATCCATGTTGGAGGATTTGGTACTTAACTAAAATGTGGCCAATTACCTTGACAGATGGATGCTAAATTTGACTTCTCATTAAAAAAAAAGGTTCATCTATCTGCAATTTAGAATTAATCTTGATAGCTAGGAGTTTAATTATGAACAATCTATTCCCTTAGTGATCCATGGGCGAGCACTTGCATGCATGGGAGTCTGGGATCATGCATTGTGTATTGATTTTATTTTTATCCATTTCATATAAATTATACCACATGCATGGGGGAAACAACATAATAGTCCTTTATATGCTCTTGTACCCACAATGAATTTTGATGCGTTTTTCACTATTTGCCCCTTGTGGGATCCTCCCTTGGCTTGGCTCTCAATGTGTTGGGTGATGTATTGAGTTATTGTAGCTCTCAGGTGCTTGGCTTGTGGACTTGGATATTGGGCCTCACGCCCAATATTTTATATAAATTTTATTCAAACTCTTTCCAGAGACCCAAGAACCAAATTATCTTTAAAAAACCAAATTTTATTTTCCCACACTTACAATTTTTTTACACCCAAATTGCCAAATTTCATATTTTTACCATTGAGAAACATGGCATAAACATAGCTTCAACAGGTGATATAAAATAAGTGCTACAAAATTCTCTAGCTCACTGGCACTACAAAAGTGTGAATACGCTTATGAATTGGCACAAAATTTATAGGGTGCCAACAATCTCTACTGCATAGTTCCCTTGACCAAGGAAAATATCTCCGAATAACTACCATACCTCTAATCCCAAGAAATAATGCATCAATCCAATGTCCTTCATCTTGAACTTAGTAGCTAAATATTCTTTGCAACCTACAATAATCTCCTCTACTAACGTGAGAAACAAATCATCTACATATAGAACCAAGATGAGTGGACCTGCCCCAAAAAATATGAAGTACAAGTTAAGATCCACCTCACTCTTGGTAAATCCCATGCTCTAGAAGTATCCATCAATCCTATAATACCATACACTGAGTGCTTGTTTGAATATGCACAAGGATTTCTTAAGCCTACACACATGAGATTCCCTCCCATGTACCTCAAAGCCATAAGTTTTCTCTATATATACTTCCTCCTCAATGATCTCATTGAAGAAAAATGTCCTCACATCTATATGATGAATCCTCCACCTCATAATTGAATAAATAGAAATAACAACTTTAATAGAAGCATACTTAGCGACCGAAGAAAATTTCTCCTCATAGTCCACTCCCTCTTTCTGGGAGAACCCTCTTGCCACAAACCTCACCTTAAACTTCTTGATGCTACCATATGCAACATGCTTAATCTTGTATAGCCACATGTAACTCACAATTGACTTCTCCTCTGGTCTCGACACTATGTCCCAAACATAATTCCTCATAATAGAGGCATACTCCTCTACCATGGAATCCTGCCAAACTTGTTAATCTAGTGCTTCCTCAAAAATATAACACTGAGCATCAATGATGCTAGTCATAAGTTCCATATAATTTAGAAAATTCCCTGGAGGCTTGAGCTCTCTGATTTCACTCCTAGAAGCCTCACCAACATCCCTCAATGTATGTAATAGCAACCCGGGTCTCCTGACGCCTCACCAACATCCCTCAATGTATGTAATAGCAACCCGGGTCTCCTGACGGAACTGGAAGGGGATAAATCCTCCTCCCCATATGAATTATGACTCATTGTTGAATGATGATCATCCTTCAGATCTTGCTACTCTTCATCCTCTATCACTACTAATGACTCTTGATATTTTCTAGATGTCAAGCTCTCCTCGAACTTAATATCGTTGCACAAAACTATTTTCCTATGTGCTAGAATGAAGATCCTGTAAGCCTTTGAAGTCTCATTGTACCCCACAAATATACCCTTCTGTCTTGAAGGCTCCAACTTTTTCCTCTTCTCCACAGGAACATGGATGTATACTGGACAACCAAAGATCCTCAAATGTCCTATCTTTGGCCTCATCCCTAAGAATGTATCCTCCAAAGTCTTGTCCCCCAATATCATGTGAGGACTCATGTTCTACACATATACTGTCATGTTACACACCTTCGCCCAAAGAAACATAGGAAACTCCTAGTCATGTATCATAGCCCTGGAAGAACCAATTCTTTCTCTCCACAACCCCATTTTGTTGAGGGTTGTATGAAACTGTCAGCTCCCTCTTGATCCCTTCCTCCTTGCAAAAATCCTTGAAGTCATTGGGGGTGTACTCTCCCCCATTATCCGACCTCAATACCCTGATATTATTTTTTGTCTAGTTCTCCACCTGAGCCCTTAACTCCATAAATAGACCGAAGGCCTCATCCTTTTTCTTCATAAACAAGATCTAGGTTTTCCTTGAAAAGTCATCAATAAAT
>CBVK0100799713.1:0-10676 GCA_900067695.1 Picea abies
CTCATAGTGTCATTTTTCAGTCATAATTGATTGCCTAATTCATTGATAATGTTGTTGATTGATCTTATGCTTTATATGTTGATTTGAATGTCTTACTTGCTGATATAAACTGATATCCACTGCTACAAATTAGGGACAACAAGCTTAACTTGCTGATCCAACTAACATCTATCATTGCAAAGTGTATTTTCTTATGTCTCGGGCAGGTACAATCATCTGGAGAAGTACTATACCTTAGAGGCATCAATTACTTGACTTGACCTCTAGGGGACTCACTTCCATTTACCTCCATCTCCATCTCAATCCCCCTAAGGTCATCGAGATCGCCTCCCTAGAGTGACCTAGTCACCCTTGAAGTGTGGGACCTACATCGAGGTGACATTGGGTGTAATATTCCCAAGTTGCAGCACTTGTTTTGTGGTTGGGTTAGGCTTTTCCCAACCTACAATTTGCGCTATAATAGGCCATAGAAAAACCTATTCCCCAACCAAAATTTGATTTAGAAGCGACACTGAATTTTTTTGTGTTAAAATCCCCTTGTTGCAAGCTATAAAGTATGTCCCCATCTATGCCAAAACCATGAGGGAGTTATGAATTAAGAAACCAAGAAGAAGAAGAAAGGATCCCTTCACAATTCAAGTAGTAGGACAACTAGTTGATTTGATGTCTGAAAAGACTGTGATGGAAAAATATGTAGATCTAGGAAACCTAGTAGTCACCATATTTATCAACAATGTCCCCTTAGCTAACACCCTCATTGACTTAGGGGCTAGCATCAACATTATGATTGTCCCAACC
Source organism: Picea abies (assembly GCA_900067695.1). NCBI lineage: Eukaryota > Viridiplantae > Streptophyta > Pinopsida > Pinales > Pinaceae > Picea > Picea abies. The sequence continues at coordinate 799 of CBVK0100799713.1, forward strand.
ATGGAAAATTTTCAATTGGAAAATCTCTGACCCACTCCCACTGTACACAAACTTGCTAAAAAATCTAGGGTCAAGCCTATTGGAGTCTTGGATGACATTACAGTAACCTTGGATTCATGGGAGTATCCCATGGATTTCCTGGTAATCCAACCCAATACCACCATGGATGGTCACCCAGTGATCCTTGGGAGGCCATGGTTAGCCACAATTGATGCTTTTATCAGTTACAGGTCTGGGGAGATGACCATATCAAATGGGGTAGCCATGAAGAAATTGATCTTATACCCACCACATAAGATTGTAGTAGAAGAATCCTCATGGGTAAGGGATCCTTATGAAGAAGAAGAGATTGTATTCCCTCTTTTGACCATTGAAGAATTCAAAAAATTAAAAGAACCCACGGAAGAAAACTTGTTGGACCAATTTCTTTCTACAACAAATTGTACCCAACAGTTTGAATTATTTTACAATCATATTTTTAGCAGAAATTTTCAGGAAAAATGTGGATCAACAAGCTCCTCATCTTGTCCTATATTAACCATTAAATAAATTTTCTTCCCTTATGGTGTTCTCGTTGAGATAATCACGGGTAATAAACATTAACTCTCAACTGGACCAAGACGAAAAAGAACAGGTAATTCAGGTGATACAAGAAAAATCAAGTGCATTCGCATGGGATTACACCGATATGCATGGCATTCCCCCTAAAACTTGCATATACTATATCCATACTCAGGAGAATGCTAGACATGTCTAACAACCTCAACGCCGCATGAACCACGCTCTAAAAGACATTGTGAAGGAAGAACCCCAAAAACTATTGAATGCCAACTTCATATACCCCATCTCCTATAACAAGTGGGTTTCGCCACTTGTCATCATATATAAGAAGAATGCTAAATGGAGAATATGTGTTGACTTTAGGGAGCTCAATAAAGCCACCTTGAGAGATTATTTCCCATTTCCATTTATCGATCAAGTATTGGATACCTTGTCAGGCAAACAATACTTTTCCTTCATAGATGGTTTTAGCGGGTATAATCAAATACATATTGCACCAAAAGACCAAGAAAAGACCACATTCACATGCCGGTGGGGAACCTTTTCTTATAGGGTTTCCCATTTGGTTTATACTATGCCCCTGCTACATTTCAAAGGGCAGTGTTGGGAATTTTTTCTGATCTAATTAATGAAAGTGTGGAAATTTATATGGATGACTTCTATGTTTATGGTGATACCTTTAAAGAAGCACTTGATAATTTGCTAAAAGTTTTGATTAGATGTCGGGAAGCTTACCTTGCTCTAAGTAATGAAAAATGCAGGATGTTATCAAAAGAAGGTATTGTTCTCAGCCATCACATTACCAGTGCAGGTATCAAGCTAGATCATGCCAAAATCAAAGTCATCATGGATCTCAACACCACGATCACAATAGGAGGTCATACGTTTTTTGGGTCATGAAGGTTATTATAGGAGATTCATTGAAAATTTTACGAAGATTGCAACACCAATGTTCAAATTGCTTGTCAAAGACATTGATTTTGTATGGGACTCCCAATGCCAAAATGCCTTCAAGGAATTGAAGGAAAATCTTTCCACGACACCAATACTTAGGGGGGCCAACTGGTCCCTCCCCTTTCATATTAGTACATATGCTTCAGATGAATCCCTCGGAGTTGTTTTGGGGAAAAAATAAGATCAATTGTCGCATGATATTTATTTCATAATAAAAAACATGTCACCAACTAAACTTCATTATACTGTTACCGAAAATGAATTCCTAGTTATTGTATATGCCATGAACAAATTCAGATATTATATAAAGGGTTACAACGTCTTTGTTCACACATACCACTTTGCCATTAAATTCTCAATGAATAAACCAATCGCCAATGGTAGAATTATTAGGTGGTTATTATTACTGCAAGAGTTTAACATCACTATAATAGATAGGTCTGGGAAGGAAAATATTGTTGCATATTTCCTCTCTGTAATACATAATGGAAGTGAAAGTGATCCTTCAGATGATAGTTTTCATGACGAGTATTTATTCTCTATTTCTACTAACTCTCCATGGTTCGTAGATATAGCAAATTATTTGACCACAGGGAAATTGTCGCAACACCTTTCTTCACGGGAAAAACAACAAATTGTCAAGATTAGTGCCAATTATTCATGGATTGGAGGTGATCTCTTCCACACTGGACCATATATGATTATTAGATGTGTACGGGAAGATGAGATGTTTGACATTTTGCGAGCTTGCCATCATGGTCCATGTGGGGGCCACTTTGCTGATAAGAGGACAACCTACAAAGTACTTCATCAAGGATATTATTTTCCAACACTCTTCAAGGATGCTAAAATATATGTAAGGAGTTTTGACAACTGCCAAAGGATGGGGAGTCTCGTGCAAGCTAAAGAAATGCCCCTCCAACCACATGTATTGGTTGAGCCCTTCAAAAGATGGGCTCTTGACTTCATAGGACCAATCTCTCATGCATCAAGAAAGAGAAGGTATATCTTAGTTTGTACATATTATGTAATCAAATGGGTAGAATCAAAATATTTATATCAAGCTAGTGAAAAAATTGTTGTTGATTTTCTTTATGAGGATATTCTTACCCATTTTGGTGTCCCAAGAGAGACTGTAACAGATCATGGAGCTCAATTCACATCGAAATCGATGCAATCCCTTGTCCAACAATACCATATCAAGCACTGCAAGTCTTCTCCATATCATCTGCAGGCCAATGGAAAAGTTGAATCCACAAACAAAGTGTTGAAGGTTATTCTGACTAAAACAATGCAAATGCATCATAAAGATTGGGTAGATAGACTTCCAAAGGCACTTTGGGCCTATAGGATTGCATGGAGAACCACCATGGGGTTCACACCTTATGAGTTTGTCTATGTCAAGCAAGTTCTCCTTCCCATTGAGTTCCATGTCAAAACCTTCAGGACAACAATACAACTAGGCATAGATTTGTCAGAGGCCCAACAAGAGAGAGTAGTTCAGTTGAATGAGTTGGATGAAATATGACAAGATGTCATTCAACACACTATCCTTGTACAAGAAGAATGGGTTAGGTGGCATGACAAGTTTATAAAAAGGAAGCACTTCAAACCTGATGACTGGGCCCTCCTCTTTGACTCTAGGTTCAAGAATTTCAAGGGCAAGCTCACTACACGATGGTTGGATCCCTATGAAGTGGAGACCATCTTCGACAATGACTCGATAAAAATCAAGACAATATATGAAGAGCATGTTTCTTTTGTGGTAAATGGACATAGGCTGAGATTATATCACAAGCCCATGTCCAAAGAAAAAGTTGTTCATGATATGCTACAACAATCTGAGATAGAGGTGGTTAATAGGGAGTCTATTTCTCCTTCTTCCACTTCTACTAGAGTTTTCTTCCAGGTTTATTTTGATATTGTACATATTCATATAAATAAAATAATAATGAAGAAAAAGTAAAAAGGAAGTGAAAAGTAAAAAATAAATAAATAATCTAGTTATGAAAACCATCATGTTGGAGTGACTAAACATGGAACTGCTTGAAAACCAGGTTGTTGGTGGGTAGGTCCGCAATAAAATTTGGCATACATTTGTTGGTTCTACTTCCTATTCTTCAAATCATTATGTTTACTCTCGTGTCAAATGATGGGGGATCCATCAAGGCCCTCCTTCTGACAACTTTTCCTCCATAAATTTCAACACAACATCTGGGGGATCAAAGTCAGAGTTTATGTGGTACCTAGAGGCTTGCATACATCAATGGAAGGTTCTCTCGCTGATGACAATGGGGATTCATTAATGCCTCATGTCTGTCAAATATTGCAAGACACTCGACATCAACTCATTTATTCGTGGCCAACAAGATGTACCAGGGAGAACCTTGACTTTGATCTTCATCAAAGGTGAGTAGTCTCGCATTGGTTAACAACTTCCATCATTGGCTGGTAATCCAATGACTTCTTTCTATGTTCAACTACAACAAATTTATTCACATAGATAGAATTGTGCCAAGTTTGGGTTTCAATGAATATCAGTTTGTTCGTGGCTCTAACAAAAGTTTTCAATGTGTGAATAAAAGGGAAATAGGATGCAAGGCACCTGGATAGGATGAATGCTTCAAAAAGAGGGGGTTATCTCTTCCTTTAGTAGGTCTCTTGCTAAGGGATCATATCTCTTATTCATTATAGAGCTTGAGGAATAAATCTTACCCTGTCCCTCCACCTCCTTGTTTCAATGTTCCTATTGCAACTATTTTCCTCTCACCTCATCATCAGATCTATTTCCAATGGAAAATCAGCCATCAACACTCCTTTATCACTACTATTTTTTCAAATTTTAAAGTAGAAACACCTTTCTTTTTACAAGCAAATAAGCTCAAAGAAATTTCAATTTTTGAGCATGTATGAAAAATAAATTTTGCTTATCCTAGTCAGAACAATATACTACAACCAAGCATCCAAAACAACAGATTATCCAAAACAACAATTTATTCATAACATCATTTCCGAGCATTCTTGTGCCTGCACAAATGGATTTTCAGAGTTCTGTGCTATTTTGGTACATGAATGCTAGAGTAGGTACTAGAAGACCTATAGCAGTTTTTTCAACTTTGAGTGAGAAAACTTTGATAGTAGTAGGTCTCTTCTTTTCATCCCAAAAGCACGTTCAACATCAAATTCTAAAACAAAGTTCCAGAGTTTGAATTTTGTATTGATTTCCTCAGCTCTATGGCCTCCCTGCATCAATTCAAATCATGAACACGTATTTGTAAATATGGCCAACTAACATTCTAAGGTAAAATGCTTTTAAACTCTGATTAGTTTATGGAGAACAAATGTTATGATTAAACAACTCTCAAATACTTGTCAGTACTATTCTTGTTTTTCTTATTCTTTTTCTATACCGCCTTAATTGTATTCATTTAACTACATTTCCACACCCTATGCTATAATCTTGTATTCTAAACCCACTCTCATATATTATGACCCCATTCTATATGTACACCCTCACACCTTATAACCATACCATCCATATTCCACTTAAACCCACATGGCATCGTATCCATTCACCATGGTTTATCAATTGGCTTGTCTTGTATGGTATGAACCAGGGCTTGTTTCTTACCCATAGTGGCTTGTTTTATGTGCACAAACAATGCAATCACTTCTATATGTGAACACTTGTATACATTATGACACCTTTCGCACTCATAAGAGGTGCCCACTACACCTTCCATAAACCACTATAATTATTCTGGTACCAAATCATAATGTTGCTCCTTCCATCATTACCCATGACGTCGAAGAGGACTCGTTTAGATACTTGAATATCGGGTCTCATTTGGAATCACCGAAGGGATTCCAAATGAGCCAAGTCCATATCATTTTACAGTAGTGATCCAAGCCTTCCATATCCCTGTATACCTCTGCATATTTCAGATTGTTTCTTGTATCTCGAATCATCTGTTATCATCCTCAGGATCGACGCTGAGATTTTCGTGTATCCAATCGTGTGACAATGGTAGCAGACTGCCATGAACCAAAATCCAAGCGGGCCCTGGAGGCTATTCCAGAATACCAAGTAAGTCGAAGACTCTTCAAGGCAGTGGACTGGCACCATTTTTTTGTCAAATTCTGGGGTTATAATGATGAGGTGACTCTGTCATTCGCTCGTGGCTTCGATGGGAAGGTAGCTCGTGTAGGTAATCTTGTGATGGAGGTATCAGAAGAAACCCTAACCTATGATACAGGGCTTCCAAGGACAAGAGAGAAATGGTTTAAGAAGTTACACATGGACGCTGCTACCTGTAACAAAATTTTGAAGCCATAATTTCACAATGCCAACTGGGCAAAGGGGGTACCGAGAATTTGGATCAAGGATGAGTGGGAGGCTCCACTAGTAGTTCTACAGAGGTTTCTAACGTGTGAAGGCATGCATGCTCAAACTTACCAATACCATAGCAGGTTATTACAACATTTGGAGCCTAGAAAAAAAAAAACCCTTATTATTTGTGGAGGAGCTTAGTTAAAATGTCAAGCCTTCTACGCGGCAACACCAGACCCTTATAAAATCCTATATCTTCACGGTTTAGTTAAGATGTTAATTGTTGCAGAGTTGGGTAAAAAAAATGAGTATTGGGGTCATTTCATTGCCCAAAATAAGTTTGGTAGGTGATCTAATGAAACAGTAAGGATCAAGAGGAACAAAGCATTGCAAATATCACAGATAATTATGATGAAGACCTTGACTCCTCTGGAGCCGAGGGATTCATATCTATTGCAGGAAAGTATCGAAAAAGTAAAAGCATAGAAAGAATTCCAGCGAAGAAATATTCATCAGAGCTACCTCCCACTTGTCGAATCACTAGAAATATGGCCAAGCAACAGAACATAGAATTTGTCGAGAGGAAAGGGGATTTGCATAAGAAGAGAAATGCTAGAGAAACTTCTACTCAGCCGCAGACTATCACCAAACAACAACCAATCTCTTTAGAAAGTGATGAGGAGGATACCCGACCCATTGGTGAAGTTTTCAAAATTGTGAAGAAGCAGAAAATGAAGGGTCAAGCCCCTCTTAGCAAAGCATCTGGACCAAATAAAAACAAAAATAATGACCCCAATAGACCTGAGGTATCTTCAATAGGACAACAAGAATTTTAATTCTCTTTGGATGGAGAAAAGAACAATGACAAAGTAATGTTAGAGGTTCTTAAGTCTACAAAGAAACATGAACCTGAAACTTCAAAGATTTCAACTAATGTTCCTCTCAAACCTGCTAATAGTGGAAGTGGTGACCATGATGACCATGATATCTCCTTAGCTATGTCAATTGGCAAGTCATCAATCTGTATGAAATTGAAAAAGAAGAATCATAAATTTAAAAGGCTGAGACAAGAAGTGACAAAGTTAACAGTGTTGCATAGATGTGTAGAAAAGGGAGAATGAGCAATTGGGGAGACAATGCCAACAATTTCAAGAATAAATTAAGAAGTTACAATCAAAAAACAAGAAAACAAACCAAAAAATGCATAAGTTGTTGGACCTTGGGTAGCCATAAAAAAAAAGGGAGTGAAAGGATAGCTAGATCAAGAGGACTCAACATCCTGATCAATGCAGTCGGGATTCCCTTGCAATTGGTGGAGCAGACTTCAATTTTTCCTTAACTAGTTTTGTAGAACCTTTTTGTGCCTGAGGTCATGCACCTGAACCGGTGTGGGGGAGATGTTGAACCCCTATTTTGTCATCATCTAGACACCCCTTTTTCCACTTATGCTCTTTTTTTAAACCTAAACCTAGCCCTGATATCATCCATCTTTGTGATTTCAAGCCTAAAACCCCCTTTGGCAAGTACCATGAGGTATAGTTGTTTATTTTTTCATTATTCCAAAGTTTTTGATGAATTAATAGGAGTTTTCAAGCAAGTTTTACTAATGAGGAATGCTAGTGTTATTCTCGTACCACAACTATTCTCATACTATAGTTCCAAGGTTCAAATACATGTGTGCGCCTAAATGGAGATCGATCACATAGGTATTGGAGAATGAAGTGCCAGCATGGATCATGACTTGTTTCCTTATGCCCAGACCGTTCCTTGCTAGCGTGGAGTTCTAGGTCAACAAGTGAACGAATGTTCCAACATCCAGGTTGTTCGAAGGATTCAAGATTTGCATTATTTTGGTTTCTATTCATATGCATCCAACGTCAAACGAATAGCAACAAGATCAACCTTGCTCTGATCATTTTACCCAATTTGTATTAGTGGTTAGGAAGAATCAAAGCCAGTCTAATTTAAAGGATTTATGTAACTATTATTGCCTTCTTGTTCCATGAGAACAAAGGAGGCCGACTTCATCCATAGTTTAGGGATTTTCTATAAAAGTATGTTCACTCTGTAAAACAGGGTTAAGAACCATACTTTGTAATCTTGTATCGAGGAATAGACAAGTGCTATTTTTGTGTGGTGATACCAGAGTTTGATGTATGTGATACAAGCAGTGTAAACTGTAAGGATACTCTATTCTTAATAAAAGTTGCAATTATTATTCATGATATTTTTATGTTCGTGAGTGTGTGAATTTCCATAACTCACTACTAGGGTTGGCAAGGGCCCACCAATTCTAGGGACATCGAACTAACTTATCTCTTTAACTTAGTTTAGTTTGTTACATCGATTTCTTTCTTGTGTTACAGATGTTAGTTTAAACATTGAATTGCAGATCGTGTGTTTGTATTTACAAGATTTCCATTTGTTTGAATGAGTGGTAATTTACAGATATTGAATTTTTTTCTCAGAGAAAAACCCCTTTAATTCGAATTACATAATCAATCTCAAATCACATCGGGTTTGACTTGTTGTTGGTACGTTAACTCAGCTATGTTTTTTTCAAAGAACAAATCTTGAATCTATGAATCATTTTGATGCCCTATACTACTGAGTTTCTTGTGGTGAATGCAACATGAACAATTATGGGTTATGTTGAATCATTTAACTTATCAAAGGATTGACCAATCATTTAAATATGAATGAGTGTGTTTGAAACTATGTTGTGAGGTCAAACCTAGGAAGTTAACAAATATTATAACTCTTTGCTGAGATCAATGAATGTATTGATTAATATAAATGAAACTATGATGAAATCCATTTTAGCATAAAGACAAGAAGCTTGATGAACGAGTGCTACATTACTGAGATATATCACAACCTTGCTTCAACAAGTTTGGTTGTTGTTTTATTTTAATCTTGTTCCTGTAGCATTAAACTATAACTTCCAGAGTTTCTTGCAAAGGTTTCCACCTAAGAACAGCGTCAAGATTTTTATTAATGAGTGATATGGTTTGTCAATGTGTGACCTCCAGAGATAGTTCATGGTACCATCTGCATCTTTGTCAGGAGACAAGTATTTATTTTTGAGTGATTTGCTATTTGTTTGAAGTTATCATTGAGTTTTCCAGTCAATATAAGTTTTATAGTTTTGTTCATAATTAGATCACACGGTCTGGTAGAAATCAATTTAATCGCTGATAGAGTGACATCCAAATATGGATGTCTTGAGCCTCTTTGTGAGAAGTATTCCCAAAATATTGTTGATTGTTTTCCAGTAATTCTCGTTATTATTTTTATTGCACAGTTAATACTAAATAGTGCATGAGAAGTTGAGTCTCACCTTTGCATGAACAAATTGTTTGCATAAAGGAAGTGCAATACCACCATACGCTCCTTGCATTAAGAGTATTGATTGTGGGCTAAGTGTTAGATTCTCTATTCATAAGCTTTCACTCTAGACTAAGAGATTCAACATAAGATGAATAGCATCGAGTGGAGATTTGATATCCTTTTAGCTAATTGATTAAAATAAACAGTTAGAGTAAAACTTGTGACCATAACTACTATTTGGTTATATTAGTTTTTGACAAGTGATTGTGATTCTTATTTTCAGAGACTGAATACTTAATCTCTGAGGGTGAAAGATTATATCTTGGATCTTAAAAGGAGATTTGACGAAATGAACTAATTACTAGTCTTTGTTTTCAAGTTTTTTGTGAGTGTTTTTTATCATTCGGTGTGTGAACCCTTAACATCTACGAATTGGAAATCATTATGAGAAAAAACTAGAGAACATGATCATGCATAGATCAAAGATCAAAGATCCATGCATGACATATACGTTATTCCATTTCTGCTCATATTTGATATTCATTCTCTGGACAAAAATAAGGTTTGCTTGATGGTATTTTACTGAATGATTGGTTTGAAGCATGGTTTGTTTGTCTCTTGAGAAGCTAAGATAGTTAGAGTAGTTAAAACTGTTAGAAAAACAGGACCGCGGAGCAATAAAATAAAATAAATGCAGAAACAA